>JAKVIS010004176.1:0-14519 GCA_033119425.1 Bufotes viridis | reverse complement strand
AATTTCAGTGGGGGTTGAATAATTTTAAACACAACTGTACTTTTTATAGTCTTTTTAGCCTTTGGATGTAGTACAATCTACAAATCAATAGAAAAATTTTACATTTTGTAATGCTGCGACCTTGTGCTAAAGTAAATACAATAAAAATTCTATATATTATATTATATAATATAATACAAATAGGAGGCCCCAGAGTTAAATATCAAGTATAATAAAAGGGTCCGAATAGTTTTATCTATGAAAAAATTTTCTTTTAATACACAAGACATCCACTTGTACACCGAACATATAAGAAAACATGCACTGCCCGACCTGAGTTTCGCCTACTGGCTTCATCAGGAGGTGAAACCCGGATCGGGCAGTGCGTGTATTATTATGTGCTTGTGTGCAAGTGGAAGTCTTGTAAGTAAATAAAAATTGTGTGGGCAACTGTGTGTCCAGGGTGCTGCACCAGTCTGCGACCTTCTTTTGATGCTGAGGACAGGTATCAAGAGAGAAAAGAGGAAGGAGAGGATTGCGGATGGTCTCTGTCTACGTGCCTGTTCACAAGGGTACATCTAGTAAGATTCCTGCTTTCTTCAGTAGAGATGGCCCGAACTATCCGCCGGCGAACAGTTCCCGGCGAACATAGCTTGTTCTCCGCAGCGGGCGAACCCATGCGATGTTCGGTCCGCCCCTATACATCATCATTGAGCAAACTTTGACCCTGTGCCTCACAGTCAGTAGACACATTCCAGCCAATCAGCAGCATACCCTACCTCCCAGACCCTCCCATCTCCTGAACAGCATCCATTTTAGATTCATTCGGAAGCTGCAGTCTTAGTGAGAGGAGGGAGAGTGTAGTTGTTGCTGATTTAATAGGGAAATCGATAGCTAGGCTAGGGTATTCAGTGTCCACTCCAGTCCTGAAAGACTCATCTGATCTCTGCTGTAAGGACAGCGTCCTGACAGCACCCCAAAATCCCTTTTAGGGCTGCAACATTAGTCTGCTTTTTTTTCTTCTCAATATATATATATATTGCAGTTGCCTGGCCTGCCTGTGTGTGAGGAGCTGTAGGCCCACAGACTGTAGTGTGCCCACTGCCAGTGCCCACCCCTGTCATCCGGTGTGGCACAGGACTTTGCATCAAAAAAGGCATTTCATTTTTACACTTTAGTGTAATTTCAGTTGCTTGCCTGCTAGTGTGTGTCAGGCCGACTTCCACTGACTGTAGTGTGCCCACTGCCAGTGCCCACCCCTGTCATCCCGTGTGGCACAGGACTTTGCATAAAAAAGGCATTTCATTTTTACACTTTAGTGTAATTTCAGTTGCTTGCCTGCTAGTGTGTGTCAGGCCGACTTACACTGACTGTAGTGTGCCCACTGCCAGTGCCCACCACTGATACTGGGTGGCACAGTAGCTTGCCGATAAATAAGGCATTTAATTTTTACACATTAGTCTAATTTTAGTTGCTTGCCTGCTGCCAGTGTGTATCAGGCCCACTTCCACAGACTGTAGTGTGGCCACTGCCAGTGCCAACCACTGATATCGGGTGGCACAATAGCTTGCCGATAAATAAGGCATTTAATTTTTAGACAGTAGTCTAAATTCATTTGCTTGCCTGCTGCCAGTGTGTGTCAGGCCCACTTCCACTGACTGTAGTGTGCCCACTGCCAGTGCCCACCACTGATACCGGGTGGCACAGTAGCTTGCCAATAAATAAGGCATTTAATTTTTAGACAGTAGTCTAAATTCATTTGCTTGCCTGCTGCCAGTGTGTGTCAGGCCCACTTCCACTGACTGTAGTGTGCCCAATGCCAGTGCCCACCACTGATACCGGGTGGCACAGTAGCTTGCCAATAAATAAGGCATTTCATTTTTAGAAAGTAGTTTAATTTCAGTTGCTTGCCTGCTGCCAGTGTGTGTCAGGCCCACTTCCACAGACTGCAGTGTGCCCACTGCCAGTGCCAACCACTAATACCGGGTGGCACAGTACCTAGCAGTACCTAGTACCACTTATCTAAAAAAATGACAGGCAGAGGCAGGCCACCCCGCAGGGGCCGTCGTGGTCATGGTGCTATGATTCCCACTGACCCTGAATAATGCCTAGTATTCAGAGGCCACGCACTCCTGAACCCGAAAAATTCTGAGGACATAGTTGACTGGCTTAGACAGGACACCCAATCTTCAACAGCTTCCGCTAAGAATCTTGACGCACCATCCTCCTCCAGCTCAGCTTCGGTCAACTGCTTTCAAGTTACCACACACCCGCCCGCCGCCACCACCACCACTACCACCACAGCCACAATAGCCGCTTCACTTGATCCGTCAAAGGAGTTATTTACACATCAGTTGGATGCAATTAGTAATGCGCAACCATTATTGCCAGTTGATGTAGATTACAGGGATATGTCTCAGGCAGGCAGGATTACACACATGGACGTACAGTGTGATGATGATGATGATGATGTTGTACCCGCTGCTGCTTCCTTTGCTGAGGTGTCAGATACAAGTGAAGCGGATGATGACGATCATGTGTCCACGGATGCCACATGGGTGCCTGCTCGAAGAGAAGAAGAGGGGGAAAGTTCAGAAGGGTAGACAGAGAGAATGAGGAGACGAGTTGGAAGCAGGGGGAGGTCATCGCAAGGAGTTAGTGGCACAGTCAGACAGCATGTATCGGCACCCGGGGTCAGCCAGACAGCACGCCAGTCAACGCATGCTGTTGCCACCACCAGAATGCCGTCATTGCAAAGCTCAGCAGTGTGGTATTTTTTGTGTGTGTCTGCCTCTGATAACAGCAATGCCATTTGCAACCTGTGCCAAAAGAAACTGATTTGTGGGAAGTCCAACACCCACCTCGGTACAACTGCTTTGCGAAGGCACATGATCTCACATCACAAACGCCTATAGGATCAACACATGAGTACAAGCAGCACACGAACTCAAAGCCACCATGCTCCTCCTGGCCCAGCATCTTCAGTCACGTCAACCACTGCTGTCTTCCCTGCCCCCTCTCAACCAACCGCCACTCCGCCTCTCACCTTCAGCAGTTCCTGCTCATCTGCCCACAGTCAGGTGTCTGTCAAGGACATGTTTGAGCGTAAGAAGCCAATGTCACAGAATCACCCCCTTGCCCGGCGACTGACAGCTGGCTTGACGGAACTCTTAGCCCACCAGATTATACCATACTAGCTGGTGGAGTCTGAGGCCTTCAAAAAATTTGACGCTATTGGGACACCACAGTGGAAGGTACCCGGACGACATTTTTTTTCAAAAAAGGCAATCCCAAACCTCTACAATGTCATTGAAAAGGAAGTCATGGCATCTCTGGCATACAGTGTTGGGGCAAGGGTCCATCTGACCACTGATACCTGGTCTGCAAAGCACGGTCAGGGCAGGTATATCACGTACACTGCACATTGGGTCAACCTGCTGACGGCTGACAAGCATGGAATGTGTGGCTCCGCAGCAGAGTTGGTGACACCACCACGACCTGCAGGCAGACCTACTGCCACCTCCTCTACTCCTACTCCATCCTCTTCGATATCCTCCTCGGCTGAGTCCTCTTCTGCTGCGGCGTCTGGCTGCACATCAACTGAATCCCCCCAGCTCCCCAGGGGCTATTCCACATCCCGGATACGACAGTGTCACGCTGTCTTTGGGTTGACTTGCCTGAAAGCAGAGAGCCACACAGGACCAGCACTCCTGTCCGCCCTGAACGCACAGGTGGATCAGTGGCTGACCCCACACCAACTGGAGATCGGCAAAGTGGTGTGTGACAATGGAACAAATTTGTTGTCGGCATTGAATTTGGGCAAGTTGTCACATGTGCCGTGCATGGCACGTGTTGAATCTCATCGTACAACGCTTTGTGTCTAAGTACCCAGGCTTACAGGACATCCTCAAGCAGGCCAGGAAGGTGTGTGGCCATTTCAGGCGTTCCTACACGGCCATGGCGCACTTTTACGATATTCAGCGGTGAAACAACATGCCAGTGAGGCGCTGGATTTGCGACAGCCCGACACATTGGAATTCAACACTCCTAATGTTCGACCGCCTGCTCCAACAAGAAAATGCCGTCAACGAGTATTTGTATGACCGGGGTGCTAGGACAGCCTATGGAGCTGGGAATTTTTTTGCCACGTTACTGGACGCTCATGCGCAATGCCTGTAGGCTCATGCGCCCTTTTGAGGAGGTGACAAACCTAGTCAGTCGCACCGAAGGCACCATCAGCGACCTCATCCCATTTGTTTTCTTCCTGAGCGTGCCCTTCGAAGAGTGCTGGATCAGGCTGTAGATGAGCGTGAAGAGGAAGAGTTGTGGTCACTATCACCACCAGAAACAGCCTTGTCATCATCGCTTAGCGGACCTGTGGCAACGCTGGAAGAGGAGTATAAGGAAGAGGATTCAGAGGAGGAATGTGGCGGCTTTGAGGGGAGGAGGAAGACCAACCACAGCAGGCACCCCAGGGTGCTCGTTGTTGTCACCTATCTGGGACCCATGGTGTTGTACGTGGCTGGGGGAAGAACAGACTGTGCACTGAGCCACGCCCTGCACTGATCACATGACGGTGACGTCACCCCAGGTCCTTCGACTAGTTCAACAGTTCGGGTTCGTGGAAGCCGCCCCTTATGGATTCCATATGCTGCGATAGTCCGCGGTAGTGGAATCCATAACGGGATGCGGCGATTACCACAACCCGAACACCGAACCTTTTTTAAAGTTTGCTCATCTCTAGTTAAGACACCACTCATATAGGGTGTCACAGCACATTGCTCTGTGCACGCCGCAGTGCCCCAATTTGGGAGTAAGAGGACCGACCAAGCTGCTTTTTCCATCTCCCGATCCTGAAATCAATTCAGTTTGGTGTATGAGAGTTTGGTCTGTCACTGTGAAGGCAGTCGAAGGTACCCAGCCTAAAAATTTTTTCACAAAAAGCAATCCCTGATATGGGATGTAACAGGGATTAAACTGATGAGAATAGTACTACAGAAAATACCACTCATATGGGGTGTGACAGTAAATTGCACGGCACAGACGCAGTGACCGTGGATTAAAACAGAGTGTAGGGAGCCAGCGTTTTCTTAACCATCTCACCGTTCGAAAAATCAATTCAATAAATGGACCCCAGAGTGGGGACGTTAGAGGGATTAAACTGATGAGAATAGTACTACAGAAAATACCACTCATATGGGGTGTGACAGTAAATTGCACGGCGCAGACGCAGTGATCGTGGATTAAAACAGAGTGGAGGGAGCCATTTTTTTAACTATCTCCCCATTCGAAAAATCAATTCAATAAATGGACCCCAGATTGGGGATGTAACAGGGATTAAACTGATGAGAATAGTAGTGCAGAAAATACAACTCATATCGGGTGTGACAGTAAATTGCACGGCGCAGACGCAGTCAGCGTGATTAAAACAGAGTGGAGGGAGACAGTTTTTTTAACCATCTCCCCGTTCGAAAAATCAATTCAATAAATGGACCCCAGATTCGGGATGTAACAGGGATTAAACTGATGAGAATAGTACTACAGAAAATACCACTCATATGGGGTGTGACAGTAAACTGCACGGCGCAGACGCAGTCAGCGTGGATTAAAACAGAGTGGAGGGAGCCAGTTTTTTTTTAACCATCTCCCCGTTCGAAAAATCAATTCAATAAATGGACCCCAGATTCGGGATGTAACAGGGATTAAACTGATGAGAATAGTACTACAGAAAATACCACTCATATGGGGTGTGACAGTAAATTGCACGGCACAGACGCAGTCACCGTGGTTTAAAACAGAGTGGAGGGAGCCAGCGTTTTTTTAACCATCTCCCCGTTCGAAAAATCTATTTAATAAATGGACCCCAGATTGGGGACGTTAGAGGGATTAAACTGATGAGAATAGTACTACAGAAAATACCACTCATATCGCGTGTGACAGTAAATTGCACGGGCGCAGACGCAGTGATCGTGGATTAAAACAGAGTGGAGGGAGCCAAAGTTTTTTTAACCATCTCCCCATTCGAAAAATCAATTCAATAAATGGACCTCAGATTGGGGACGTTAGAGGGATTAAACTGATGAGAATAGTACTACAGAAAATACCACTCATATGGGGTGTGACAGTAAATTGCACGGCGCAGACGCAGTGACCATGGATAAAAACAAAGGGGAGGGAGCCAGTGTTTTTTTAACCATCTCTCCGTTCGAAAAATCAATTCAATTCACCTTTCGGGGACCCTTGGTGTTGTACGTGGCTGGGTGGAGGAAGAAACCTTCAATGACATCACAGGGACGTGGCTAGCTTGGTATCCAACCTTGTGCAAATGGGGAGTTTGCGGTTGTGCAAATTAACTCTTTGCGGTTGTTTGCGGTGCATTAAAAGGGGAGTTTGGTCGGTCAATGTCTGTGAAGCGGTGTAACCCTTACACTACCTGATCAATACAACATCATACTTGATCGTATACACACACTGGATGTTTTAAACCACGTTGTTCAAAAAAAATTTAGGATTGTTAGGTGATTTATGCCTTTTATGGATTAAAACCCAACTCTGCGTCAACTATGTAATTTTCCATGGGAGTTTTGCCATGGATCCCCTCCGGCATGCCACAGTCCAGGTGTTAGTCCCTTGAAACAACTTTTCCATCACTATTGTGGCTGGAAAGAGTCCCTGTGGGTTTTTAAAATTCGCCTGCCTATTGAAGTCTATGGCGGTTCGCCCGGTTCGCCTGCTCGCGAACATTTGCGGAAATTGCGTTCGCCGTTCGCAAACGTAAATTTTATGTTCGCGACATCACTATTCTTCAGTGTCTTTGGGGAGGAAGACATTCTCGTTGTTTTGAAAGGGAGTCTACAGTGTTTTGCAGCGTGATCCCATCTACCCTTTTTCAAGTTTTACAGGTGATATAAACCCACGCCACTTTCCGGTGATCTGCAGTGCAATTTTGAAGTCCAACTAAATATATCAGAGACAATAATTAACTTTAGTACACCTACTTAATAATCCACGTAGAAAAGCACAAGTGATATCAACACTATTAGGAGATAATGAAGACTGCCAGGAAAATTTTAAAAAACATAGGTTTAATTCTCCATACTTCCAAAAATCCAACAAAATGCAACGTTTTCAAAGCAGAACACTGTTCATTTAGCCCGACTCCAAGGTTTTGCCCACTATTGGCTTTATCCGTGGCAAACATGTCCAAATTCACATTTATAAATATAAATCAGAAGTTGCGTTTAATGCATTTAAAACTATAAAAACATACTCACATTGTTATTTCATTCTCACTCAGTAACTAAATGAATAAAAATTATTATCTTTCATGCCTTAAAAGGACACCCATATATGTCATCAGGGATACTCTTCTATGTGATGCTATCCAACCAATTCTGTTTAGATGAATGCTAGTTCTTTCTCTCAGGGTAAAAAACAAAATAAACATTATAAATGTGTCAGCACAGTGGATAGGAACTCACAGACAGTGAACCCTAACTGGGACCCAGCTCACTTTCCCTGCCTACTTGCAGTGCAAGCTCTATGTACAGATGTCCTGAACTGTTCGCCGGCGAACAGTTCCCGGCAAACATCGCATGTTCGCGCTCGCCGTGGCGGGCGAACATATGCGATGTTCGATTCGCCGCTATACTTTATTATTGAGCAAACTTTGTCCCTGTACCTCACAGTCAGCAGACACATTCCAGCCAATCAGCATACCCTCCCTCCCAGACCCTCCCACCTTCTATCAAAAATGAAGGACAGCATCCATCTTAGATTCATTCTGAAGCTGCAGTGTTAGTTAGAGCAGAGAGAGTGCTGTTTCTGCTGAATTAATAGGGAAAGTGTTAGCTAGGCCAGTGTTCTGTGTCCACTCCAGTCCTCAAAGACTCTTTGTCCTCTTTCACACGAGCGTATCCAGATTAGGCCCCATTCACACATCCGTAGTGTGCTGCGGATCCGCAAATTGCTGATCTGCAACACACCATGCCGGCACTCCCATAGAGATGCCTATTCTTGTCCGCAGGCTGCGGACAAGAATAAGATATGCTCTATCTTTTGCGGAAGTTCGGGCCGCGGCCCGCAAATGTGGAAGCGGAGAGCACATAGAGCACACAGAATTGCGGAATGGATGGGGACAAAAATTGCAGATGTGTGAATAGGGCCTTAGGTCCGGATGCGTTGTGGATGCATTCAGTGAAAACCGTAGTGATTTCCACAGGCAAAGCCATTCAGTTTTGCCTGCGATTACGCTTCAGTTGTTCAGTTTTTTCCGTGCGGGTGCAATGCGTTTTGATGCATTGTTCACGCCGTGATAAAAACTGAAGGTTTACAAACAACATCTCCTACCAACCATCAGTGAAAAATGCAACGCACCCGCACTTGCTTGCGGAAGCAATGCGTTTTTCACGCAGCCCTATTCACTTCTATGGGGCTAGGGCTGCATGAAACACAGAATATAGAACATGCTGCGATTTTCACGTAATGCACAAATGATGCGTGAAAAAACGCTCATGTACACAGACCTATTGAAATGAATGGGTCAGGATTCAGTGCGGATGCTATGCGCTCACGCCATGCATTGCACCCTCGTGTGAAAGGGCCATCTGTTGTAAGGACAGCATCCTGAGAGCACCCCAAAAAGCCCTTTTTAGGGCTGGTACATCAGTCTGCTTTTATTTATTTTTTCTATATATACATATATTGCAGTTGCCTGCACGTGTGTGAGAGGCACGCAGGCGCACAGACTGTACTGTGTGCACACCACTCATATAGGGTGGCACAGTACCTTGCAGATAAAAAAGTCATTTAATTTTTACCCTTTAATATAATTGCAGTTGCCTACCAGTGTGTGTCAGGCCCACAGACTGTACTGTGCCCACTGCCCACCACTCATATAGGGTGTCACTGTACATTGCACGATGACCAAAAATTCAAACGAAGCGGACCGAGCATGGGTCTTTTTCCATCTCCCAGTTCCAAAAATCTATTCACTACACCGGCCCTGGCCCTGATAAGGGACAAAACTGAGAATAAACTGATAGGAATAGTACTTAGTTAACACTAGTTGCTTTGGTGGCAAATTCCATTGCAAGTGCCCAAAATTTGAAGTAAGCGGAGAGAGCAAGCTTTTTTTTCTATCTCCCCATGCAAGAATTCAATTCAATACATGTCCCCTGATAGAGGACTTAACAAAGATTAATATGGTAAGAATAGTAGTTCACACTATTTGTATTGGTGGAACAGTACATTGCGCGGCGCACGCGCAGTGCCCCAAATTGGAATTAAGAGGACCGACCAATCATATTTTTCCATCTCCCGGTTCCTAAAATCTATTCGATGCACGTCCCCTGATAGGGGACCTAACAGGGATTAAACTGATAGGAATAGTACTACTTAACACACCACTCATATTGGGTGGCACAGTACATTGCACGACGAACATGCAGTGCCCCAAATTGTAAGTAAGATGACCAACCATCTTTTTCCATCTCCCGGTTCCTAAAATCTATTCCATACACCGCCCCTGATAGGGGACAAAACAGAGATTAAACTGGTAAGAACAGATTTTTTAAAATTTAAAAAGAGGACAGCCTTCTGCGGAGCTGGGTACTTTTTGGCCGTGTTACTGAACGCCCATGCACAATGGCTGTAGGCTCATGCGTCCTAAGCAGAGGTGACAAACCTGGTCAGTCAAACCCAAGGCAACATCATCGACCTCATCCCATATACGTTTTTTCTGGAGCGTGCCCTGCGAAGAGTGCTGGATCAGGCCGTAGATGAGCATGAAGAGGAAGAGGTGTGGTCACCAGAAGCAGCCTTGTCATTGTCGATTGCTGGATCTGCGGCAACGCAGAGAGAAGAGTCTGAAGAAGAGGAGTCAGAGGAGGAAGGTGGCTTTGAGGAGGTGGAAGACTAACCACAGCAGGCGTCCCAGGGGACTTGTTGTCACCTTTCGGGATCCTTGGTGTTGTACGTAGCTGGGTGGAGGAAGAGACCTTCAATGACGCCAGTGAGGACAAGGAACGGGACATGGCTAGCTTGGTATCCAGCCTTGTGCAAGTGGGGAGTTTGGCGGTTGTGCAAATGGACTGTTTGCATTTTTTTGCAGTGCGTTAAACAAGGAGTTTGCTCTGTCAGAATTTGGTCTGTCACTGTGAAGCGGGCGTAACCCTTACACTACCTGATCGATACAACATAATACCTGACTCTGCGTCAACTACGTAATTTTCCATGTGAGTTTTGCCATGGATCCCCCTCCAGCATGCCACAGTCCAGGTGTTAGTCCCTTTGAAAAACTTTTCAATTACTATTGTGGCCAGAAAGAGTCCCTGTGGGTTTTAAAATTTGCCTGCCTATTGTAGTTTATGGCGGTTAGCCAGGTTCGCCTGTTCGCGAACATTTGTGAAGTTCGCGTCGCCGCTCGCGAATGGAAAATTTTATGTTTGCGACATCTCTGGCTCTATGTGGCAAGTCCACAACTGGTTGATGTTCCCTACTCTTCTAAGTGTAGTGCTAAGAGAGAAGAAACTACACAATGACAATGTCATACAGGAATGGGTCAAAACCAGATGAGTAACACCAAATCACGAGATATAGGGTCGTCAAAGGCAAGCAGACATTAATCCAATTATCAATCCAAACACACACAGAAGAGAACTGGGAACAAAGGTAGAGAATGTAAACATATAACTGGCAATGGTATTTGGCAGGAAGGGGTTTAAATAGAGCTTTGAGTCCCAGGATCAGAATCTGATAGGTCATGACTTGAACCTCCATTTGTTAGAACACTAGCAAACAGGAACAGAACAGCTGAACAATAAACCCATTGCTAGTTTCCTCCAGCACAAGCCAGCTGTGAGTTGAAACATAGCATTGCATCATGTTGCTAAGGATGCTATCGCGTCACCAGGGGGTGTGGCTTCACCAATCATCTTTCTCGGCCCTGGAGATCTCACCGCTTTGGCTCGGACAAGTTAGTTTGTGACTAGTGTTGAGCGTAACAGTTCGAGAATAGTTCGGGTTCGTACCGAATTTTTGGGTAGTCTGGGACCCGAACCCGGACATTTTCAAAAAGTTCGGGTTCGGGTTCGGTGTTCGCCGATACTTCCCGCTTTCTGAAGGGCTGCACAGCAGCCAATCAGCTAGCGTTTACTTCTTGCCCTAAGAGCCCATCACAGCCATGTCTACTAATGGCATGGCTGTGATTGGCCAAGTGCAGCATGTGACCCAGCCTCTATTTAAGCTGGAGTCACGTAGCGCCGCACGTCACACTGCTCTGATTAGTGTAGGGAGAGGACGCAGCTTCTGTCAGGGCGAGATTAGGCAGGTTAAAGTCAGCAACAGCACCTAATGAACGGATCAATTTGCAGCTGAGAATCATTGAACTTCTGCTAGTTACTTGCTCGCTGGTTTTTAGGATGCACAGAGCGTTTTTCTGTCACTTATTTTCTGGGTTGATCGCGGCCATTTTGTGACTTGTGGTGCGCCAGAAGAAGCTGCCACCAAGTCCATCAATCCATCAATACTAGTTTTTTTTTTTTTGCTATATCTCTACATCAGGGGCTTGGCTGTGCTAATTGTCCCCCTAGAAACTCAGGAAAGAAATTTCTATATTTTATTAAGGGGTTAAATACAATTGCCCAAATACCAATCCCCTAAATCTGGTGTTCCAGCTTTGGTTAGATAAGTATAATACTGTCTGCTGTCTGGCAAAGGATAGATTATTTTCTGGGGTTAAATTCAATTGCCAAAATAGCAATACCATAAATCAGTGGTTTCAGCTGTGGCTGGCAAAATAGAATAGTGTCCGAGGTAACGCACACACGCACACACGCACGCACACGATTCTTGAATAGTTGTATTATCGCGATAATAAAACTCAACAGTGTAAAGTTGACTGTATTGCTCTAAGTTATATTCGCGTATCGAATGTAACTTCTATTACAGCACACCAATACTAAAATTGACTAAGAAACAGCTTTAAGTTCTATTCGAACGCGATTGCAACTTTGGAACTTAAAGTGGTGTACGATTTTAAAAGTTGAGTACTAAAAGTTGGAATCGCAATGCGATTCTTATGTATTTGCTTAATCGCATTGCGATAGCAACTTTGAGCTACCGATCACCATAGGAACGCTCCTCCAGTAGAATGTACTGTCGGATGTGAGAATTAAGTTGAAATCGCAATGCGATTATTATATATCTAGCTTAATCGCATTGCCGTTTCAACTTAGCATTGCTAAATAATTCCATCCATATTCGCTAACTTACCGACCAGTGCAAGTTAACGATATGGATGGAATTATTTAGCAATGCTAAGTTGAAATCGCAATGCGATTGAGCAAATATATAGAGAATCGCATTGCGATTTCAACTTAATTCTCAGATCCGACAGTACATTCTACTGGAGGAGGCGTTCCCATGGTGATCGGTAGCTCAAAGTTGTAATCGCAATGCGTTTATTGCGTGTATATTATCCCTCTGGGTGTCTTTTACAGCCTTTTTAGTGCCCAAAAGTTCGGGTCCCCATTGACTTCTATGGGGTTCGGGTTCGAGATGAAGTTCGGGTTGAGTTCGGATCACGAACCCGACATTTTCCGGAAGTTCGGCCGAACCTCTCGAACCCGAACATCCAGGTGTTCGCTCATCTCTATTTGTGACAAAATGATACTTCATCTCAAAATCTATGTTCATTCCGCCCGGAGATAAAGTATTTAAATCTATATTTATAAATCCAATATCCTCTCTTTTATCTTATTTATTGTCTATATTGTCCCCTCCAACACCCTCACACTAGCTCTAAAGCCCAAAACGCATCCCGCCAGGATTAGAATCACAGTACTGCTTATAATGCGCTAAAATGTTATAGGTAATAAGTCATATATTGGAAGAATATTCTGGAATATGGGTTTTTAATTTGCAGGAAGTTCTTCCCACATATCTTTTCCTACCTAGAGCCTTCTGAGCATACTTGACTCTTTGTAGTCACAAGTAGTATGATCTTTAATAATAAAGACCTGATCACCCTTAAGACCTTTTGAAGGATAATACCGATTTATTTTACCCCCTACTTCCTTGCAGGCGTTACATCTATGGCATCCAAAGAAACTTTTATGCCCAATTACATTAGCCCTCTCCTCTTTTACATAGCTACAGGTAAGTATGTCCTTGAGGCTATTTGCCTTTTGAAAGAACTCCAAAAACAGGCAATCCGGATTTATCAATAATACATCTTTATTAAACATATAGTTTGTACATAAAAACGTCACAAAATATTTAAAACAAGTTAGGTGGTGCAAGCTACATACCGGGCCATGTAATGCCCAAATGAGGAGTGACAATTATGTATATAGTGAATATCATAAGAGGTTGAACTACCAGGAGCAGCGTATAAGAACAGTAAAGATTGGTCAATGAGCGGATCAATAGCAGCAACTATCAATAAAGTGCACAGTGCATAATGAATCATGGATCCATCCCATCACATAGAAGACCCCACATAAACTCCTGGTATATAAAGTATTTTCCTCACTAGTATCAGGTATCCGTGTCACTTGGTTTCGCTTCTTAATGCTTCATCTGGGGAATGCTAACAGTATAGTGAACTCCTTGTCTATTTATATCCTACCTAATCCTGGGTAATGGATGCACCTGAAAGATCGCTAATTACCCTCCCCAACAACCAGTGTCATATCATGCTTGCACCATCCTTGACGCCGGACGTGTCCCACAATGATCGAGTCATCACACCCAATTATGCCCTCAATGGTTGCGCAAATCGCATCATTGCGCATAATTCACGCTTTTGCGCTCATTTTCACTTGACCATATCCGCGCTGCGTCACCTAAACAGGTGGTGCCGCCCTTTCTCCAAGGTCACGTGATCGCGAACCTGCGACATATGAGCTAGAACGGCGTATATGTTGCGCGCAATGGTACCAATCACACTATTGGTGAACATTCTCCCAGCCATGCGACAACATATGAGCATCACAAGGCGGGGAGAAAAGTGTGCATGTTTCCCAACAGGACCATTACTATCCTGAGCTGTCGTGTTGACAACGGTGTCCCCTAAACCACAGTAAAGTGCATAATAGCCATCGCCCTAACTGCCAATCAAACCATAATAAATACATTACTATGCAGAAATAAAGTAAAAATAATAAGTTCATCATGAATAAGAATGATTAAATACTTAAAAATAAAGTGCCAGATCAGAGTGATAAAGTGCAAGTGCCAGTCATCACATGTGGAAAACGTGACAAAAATAACCTACATGCTACAATAATTTGATTTATATATACCATAAGTGTGGGATTGCATACTGTATCCCATACATAATTCTAATTATATAATTACATAGTTGTATACATTGTATGATTACATTTACTACAAATATATCGTGTAAACATAAAAGAGCCAATCACAAAAAGATAAAAGCAGACAATGAAATAATGAGTGCATTAATGTCGTCCCAGATAGATCATCAAAATAAATTCACTGTGGAAAGGTAAAATTGCTAAAATTACAAACAAACA
>JAKVIS010004175.1:0-14576 GCA_033119425.1 Bufotes viridis | reverse complement strand
TATTGCATACTTATTTCTTAGTACCTATATTAAAACTGAAAAGTCATTGGAGGATATTTATTAAGTAAATACACCACTGTTATGGTGTAAAAAGTCGCAAAGTATGGTGCATTCCATATGTGCACAATAATTTGCAATTGTGTTTCTCGGCATTTCTCTGAAGTGCCCGGAAAGAGGGGCATGGCTTAGCAGGAGGGGCAAAGCTTTGCGCCGCCTGAAAGATTTTCCCATAAATTTTGCCAGAAAATGGCAAAAGTTATAGCTGAAATTGCGCCAGTCCCTGGCTAACGCAGACTTCAGTTTGTGGCACGTAGTGGGGTGGAGATGCACCTAATTTATTAAGAGCCATCTGCTTCTTAATAAATTAGGAATATCTCACACCAGTACAGAGAGATCAAGACTGGCATATGGATTTACCATTCTTGATACATTTCCAATGAGTAATAACAGCTACTTAAAAGTAAATACTGTCCTCCTCTCTCATCCTTCATTTCCACCTCTTTAATCCTCATACTTCCTGATCCCCGCTAACAGCCTATACATAACACTCTCTCATCCTCAACCCTAATGTCCTCCGCTGTTATTTTCAGCCTTCACTACCTCTATATCTTCTCATTCCCTTATTCCTTCTCCTCCTTATTCTATTTAACTTCTTTAATTCACCACCTTCTCACCCTCCACATACTTCTCTCCTAATTGACTCACACTCCTCCCCTCCTAGCTTATCCTCTTACTTATCAGACCTTATATCTAAATCCTCAAATATAACAGAAATACACAATAACTGATAGTGACACACATTACTTATAAACAATATAGTAATATGAGCATAGACATGTGTATAATACAATTGAAAATAAAAAAACTGGCCTCCTCATACCCCTTCATAGCCAGCCACCCCTCTCCTAGATTTCACTTCGGTCATAACAAAGTTGTTACTAACAAGGGGAAATCAGACTAACATTAAGTGTAAAACTTAACATAGTCATCCTAAATTTATTAATTAGAATCAAAAATTCTTAATTTTTGCCGATGAATAACCAGCCATTGTGCTCTAACATATTGTTTAGGCCCATGACTGCACCATATGCTGCTATCAAGGGACTAAGAAATTGTATTACTAGTAAGTGACATATATTTTTTTTATTTTTTAATCATTTTATACACATGCCTATATTGACAACATAACAAATCTTAAACAATTTCTTATGGTAAATGACTTTGTATTGCATACTTATTTCTTAGTACCTATAATAAAACTGAAAAGTCATTGGAGGATATTTATTAAGCTAAATACACCACTGTTATGGTGTAAAAAGTCTCAAAGTATGGGGCATCCCATATGTGCACAATAATTTGCAATTGTGTTTCTTGGCATTTCTCTGAAGTGCCAAGTAAGAGGGGGCATGGCTTAGCAGGAGGGGCAGAGCTTTGCGCCGCCTGAAAGATTTTCCATAAATTTTGCCAGAAAATGGCAAAAGCTATAGCTGAAATTGCGCCAGTCCCTGGCTAACGCAGACCTCAGTTTGTGGAACGTAGTGGGTGGAGATGCACCTAATTTATAAAGAGCCATCTGCTTCTTAATAAATTAGGAATATTTCACACCGGTGCAGAGAGATCAATACTGGCACATGGATTTACCATTTATGATACATTTCCCAATGAGTAATAACAGCTACTTAACAGTAAATACTGTCCTCCTCTCTCATCCTTCAATTCCACCTCTTTAATCCTCAGACTTCCTGATCCCCTGCTAACAGCCTATACATAACACTCTCTCATCCTCAACCTTAATGTCCTCCGCTGTTATCTCCTGCCTTCACTACCTCTATATCTTCTCATTCCCTTATTCCTTCTCCTCCTTATTCTATTTAACCTCTTTAATTCACCACCTTCTCACCCTCCACATACTTCTCTCCTAATTGACTCACACTCCTCCCCTCCTAGCTTATCCTCTTACTTATCAGACCTTGTATCTAAATCCTTAAATATAACAGAAATACACAATAACTGATAGTGACACACATTACTTATAGACACTATAGTAATATGAGCATAGACATGTGTATAATACAATTGAAAAATAAAAGAAAACTGGCCTCCTCATACCCCTTCATAGCCAGCCACCCCTCTCCTAGATTTCACTTCGGTCATAACAAAGTTGTTACGAACAAGGGGAAATCAGACTAACATTAAGTGTAAAACTTAACATAGTCATCCTAAATTTATTAATTAGAATCAAAAATTCTAATTTTTGCCCATGAATAACCAGCCATTGTGCACTAACATATTGTTTAGGCCCATGACTGCACCATATGCTGCTATCAAGGGACTAAGAAAATGTATTACTAGTAAGTGACATATATTGTTTTTTAATTTTTTTAATCATTTTATACACATGCCTATATTGACAACATAACAAATCTTAAACAATTTCTTATGGTAAATGACTTTGTATTGCATACTTATTTCTTAGTACCTATATTAAAACTGAAAAGTCATTGGAGGATATTTATTAAGCAAAATACACCACTGTTATGGTGTAAAAAAGTCGCAAGGTATTGGGCATTCCATATGTGCACAATAATTTGCAATTGTGTTTCTCGGCATTTCTCTGAAGTGCCCAGTAAGAGGGGACATGGCTTAGAAGGAGGGGCAAAGCTTTGCGCCGCCTGAAAGATTTTCCATAAATTTTGCAGAAAATGGCAAAAGTTATAGCTGAAATTGCGCCAGTCCCTGGCTAACGCAGACTTCAGTTTGTGGCACGTAGTGGGGTGGAGATGCACCAAATTTATTAAGAGCCATCTGCTTCTTAATAAATTAGGAATATCTCACACCAGTACAGAGAGATCAAGACTGGCATATGGATTTACCATTCTTGATACATTTCCCCCAATGAGTAATAACAGCTACTTAAAAGTAAATACTGTCCTCCTCTCTCATCCTTCATTTCCACCTCTTTAATCCTCATACTTCCTGATCCCCGCTAACAGCCTATACATAACACTCTCTCATCCTCAACCCTAATGTCCTCCGCTGTTATTTTCTAGCCTTCACTACCTCTATATCTTCTCATTCCCTTATTCCTTCTCCTCCTTATTCTATTTAACCTCTTTAATTCACCACCTTCTCACCCTCCACATACTTCTCTCCTAATTGACTCACACTCCTCCCCTCCTAGCTTATCCTCTTACTTATCAGACCTTATATCTAAATCCTCAAATATAACAGAAATACACAATAACTGATAGTGACACACATTACTTATAAACAATATAGTAATATGAGCATAGACATGTGTATAATACAATTGAAAAATAAAAGAAAACTGGCCTCCTCATACCCCTTCATAGCCAGCCACCCCTCTCCTAGATTTCACTTCGGTCATAACAAAGTTGTTACGAACAAGGGGAAATCAGACTAACATTAAGTGTAAAACTTAACATAGTCATCCTAAATTTATTAATTAGAATCAAAAATTCTTAATTTTTTGCCCATGAATAACCAGCCATTGTGCACTAACATATTGTTTAGGCCCATGACTGCACCATATGCTGCTATCAAGGGACTAAGAAAATGTATTACTAGTAAGTGACATATATTGTTTTTTAATTTTTAATCATTTTATACACATGCCTATATTGACAACATAACAAATCTTAAACAATTTCTTATGGTAAATGACTTTGTATTGCATACTTATTTCTTAGTACCTATATTAAAACTGAAAAGTCATTGGAGGATATTTATTAAGCAAAATACACCACTGTTATGGTGTAAAAAGTCGCAAAGTATGGGGCATTCCATATGTGCACAATAATTTGCAATTGTGTTTCTCGGCATTTCTCTGAAGTGCCCAGAAAGAGGGGGCATGGCTTAGCAGGAGGGGCAAAGCTTTGCGCCGCCTGAAAGATTTTCCATAAATTTTGCAGAAAATGGCAAAAGTTATAGCTGAAATTGCGCCAGTCCCTGGCTAACGCAGACTTCAGTTTGTGGCACGTAGTGGGTGGAGATGCACCTAATTTATTAAGAGCCATCTGCTTCTTAATAAATTAGGAATATCTCACACCAGTACAGAGAGATCAAGACTGACATATGGATTTACCATTCTTGATACATTTCCCAATGAGTAATAACAGCTACTTAAAAGTAAATACTGTCCTCCTCTCTCATCCTTCATTTCCACCTCTTTAATCCTCATACTTCCTGATCCCCGCTAACAGCCTATACATAACACTCTCTCATCCTCAACCCTAATGTCCTCCGCTGTTATTTTCAGCCTTCACTACCTCTATATCTTCTCATTCCCTTATTCCTTCTCCTCCTTATTCTATTTAACTTCTTTAATTCACCACCTTCTCACCCTCCACATACTTCTCTCCTAATTGACTCACACTCCTCCCCTCCTAGCTTATCCTCTTACTTATCAGACCTTATATCTAAATCCTCAAATATAACAGAAATACACAATAACTGATAGTGACACACATTACTTATAAACAATATAGTAATATGAGCATAGACATGTGTATAATACAATTGAAAAAATAAAAAAACTGGCCTCCTCATACCCCTTCATAGCCAGCCACCCCTCTCCTAGATTTCACTTCGGTCATAACAAAGTTGTTACTAACAAGGGGAAATCAGACTAACATTAAGTGTAAAACTTAACATAGTCATCCTAAATTTATTAATTAGAATCAAAATTCTTAATTTTTTGCCGATGAATAACCAGCCATTGTGCTCTAACATATTGTTTAGGCCCATGACTGCACCATATGCTGCTATCAAGGGACTAAGAAATTGTATTACTAGTAAGTGACATATATTTTTTTTATTTTTTAATCATTTTATACACATGCCTATATTGACAACATAACAAATCTTAAACAATTTCTTATGGTAAATGACTTTGTATTGCATACTTATTTCTTAGTACCTATAATAAAACTGAAAAGTCATTGGAGGATATTTATTAAGCTAAATACACCACTGTTATGGTGTAAAAAGTCTCAAAGTATGGGGCATCCCATATGTGCACAATAATTTGCAATTGTGTTTCTTGGCATTTCTCTGAAGTGCCAAGTAAGAGGGGGCATGGCTTAGCAGGAGGGGCAGAGCTTTGCGCCGCCTGAAAGATTTTCCATAAATTTTGCCAGAAAATGGCAAAAGCTATAGCTGAAATTGCGCCAGTCCCTGGCTAACGCAGACCTCAGTTTGTGGCACGTAGTGGGGTGGAGATGCACCTAATTTATAAAGAGCCATCTGCTTCTTAATAAATTAGGAATATTTCACACCGGTGCAGAGAGATCAATACTGGCACATGGATTTACCATTTATGATACATTTCCCCAATGAGTAATAACAGCTACTTAACAGTAAATACTGTCCTCCTCTCTCATCCTTCAATTCCACCTCTTTAATCCTCAGACTTCCTGATCCCCGCTAACAGCCTATACATAACACTCTCTCATCCTCAACCTTAATGTCCTCCGCTGTTATCTCCTGCCTTCACTACCTCTATATCTTCTCATTCCCTTATTCCTTCTCCTCCTTATTCTATTTAACCTCTTTAATTCACCACCTTCTCACCCTCCACATACTTCTCTCCTAATTGACTCACACTCCTCCCCTCCTAGCTTATCCTCTTACTTATCAGACCTTGTATCTAAATCCTTAAATATAACAGAAATACACAATAACTGATAGTGACACACATTACTTATAGACACTATAGTAATATGAGCATAGACATGTGTATAATACAATTGAAAAATAAAAGAAAACTGGCCTCCTCATACCCCTTCATAGCCAGCCACCCCTCTCCTAGATTTCACTTCGGTCATAACAAAGTTGTTACGAACAAGGGGAAATCAGACTAACATTAAGTGTAAAACTTAACATAGTCATCCTAAATTTATTAATTAGAATCAAAAATTCTAATTTTTTGCCCATGAATAACCAGCCATTGTGCACTAACATATTGTTTAGGCCCATGACTGCACCATATGCTGCTATCAAGGGACTAAGAAAATGTATTACTAGTAAGTGACATATATTGTTTTTTAATTTTTAATCATTTTATACACATGCCTATATTGACAACATAACAAATCTTAAACAATTTCTTATGGTAAATGACTTTGTATTGCATACTTATTTCTTAGTACCTATATTAAAACTGAAAAGTCATTGGAGGATATTTATTAAGCAAAATACACCACTGTTATGGTGTAAAAAGTCGCAAAGTATGGGGCATTCCATATGTGCACAATAATTTGTAATTGTGTTTCTCGGCATTTCTCTGAAGTGCCCAGAAAGAGGGGGCATGGCTTAGCAGGAGGGGCAAAGCTTTGCGCCGCCTGAAAGATTTTCCATAAATTTTGCCAGAAAATGACAAAAGTTATAGCTGAAATTGCGCCAGTCCCTGGCTAACGCAGACTTCAGTTTGTGGCACGTAGTGGGGTGGAGATGCACCTAATTTATTAAGAGCCATCTGCTTCTTAATAAATTAGGAATATCTCACACCAGTACAGAGAGATCAAGACTGACATATGGATTTACCATTCTTGATACATTTCCCAATGAGTAATAACAGCTACTTAAAAGTAAATACTGTCCTCCTCTCTCATCCTTCATTTCCACCTCTTTAATCCTCATACTTCCTGATCCCCGCTAACAGCCTATACATAACACTCTCTCATCCTCAACCCTAATGTCCTCCGCTGTTATTTTCAGCCTTCACTACCTCTATATCTTCTCATTCCCTTATTCCTTCTCCTCCTTATTCTATTTAACTTCTTTAATTCACCACCTTCTCACCCTCCACATACTTCTCTCCTAATTGACTCACACTCCTCCCTCCTAGCTTATCCTCTTACTTATCAGACCTTATATCTAAATCCTCAAATATAACAGAAATACACAATAACTGATAGTGACACACATTACTTATAAACAATATAGTAATATGAGCATAGACATGTGTATAATACAATTGAAAAAATAAAAAAACTGGCCTCCTCATACCCCTTCATAGCCAGCCACCCCTCTCCTAGATTTCACTTCGGTCATAACAAAGTTGTTACTAACAAGGGGAAATCAGACTAACATTAAGTGTAAAACTTAACATAGTCATCCTAAATTTATTAATTAGAATCAAAAATTCTTAATTTTTGCCGATGAATAACCAGCCATTGTGCTCTAACATATTGTTTAGGCCCATGACTGCACCATATGCTGCTATCAAGGGACTAAGAAATTGTATTACTAGTAAGTGACATATATTTTTTTTATTTTTTAATCATTTTATACACATGCCTATATTGACAACATAACAAATCTTAAACAATTTCTTATGGTAAATGACTTTGTATTGCATACTTATTTCTTAGTACCTATAATAAAACTGAAAAGTCATTGGAGGATATTTATTAAGCTAAATACACCACTGTTATGGTGTAAAAGTCTCAAAGTATGGGGCATCCCATATGTGCACAATAATTTGCAATTGTGTTTCTTGGCATTTCTCTGAAGTGCCAAGTAAGAGGGGGCATGGCTTAGCAGGAGGGGCAGAGCTTTGCGCCGCCTGAAAGATTTTCCATAAATTTTGCCAGAAAATGGCAAAAGCTATAGCTGAAATTGCGCCAGTCCCTGGCTAACGCAGACCTCAGTTTGTGGCACGTAGTGGGTGGAGATGCACCTAATTTATAAAGAGCCATCTGCTTCTTAATAAATTAGGAATATTTCACACCGGTGCAGAGAGATCAATACTGGCACATGGATTTACCATTTATGATACATTTCCCAATGAGTAATAACAGCTACTTAACAGTAAATACTGTCCTCCTCTCTCATCCTTCAATTCCACCTCTTTAATCCTCAGACTTCCTGATCCCCGCTAACAGCCTATACATAACACTCTCTCATCCTCAACCTTAATGTCCTCCGCTGTTATCTCCTGCCTTCACTACCTCTATATCTTCTCATTCCCTTATTCCTTCTCCTCCTTATTCTATTTAACCTCTTTAATTCACCACCTTCTCACCCTCCACATACTTCTCTCCTAATTGACTCACACTCCTCCCTCCTAGCTTATCCTCTTACTTATCAGACCTTGTATCTAAATCCTTAAATATAACAGAAATACACAATAACTGATAGTGACACACATTACTTATAGACACTATAGTAATATGAGCATAGACATGTGTATAATACAATTGAAAAATAAAAGAAAACTGGCCTCCTCATACCCCTTCATAGCCAGCCACCCCTCTCCTAGATTTCACTTCGGTCATAACAAAGTTGTTACGAACAAGGGGAAATCAGACTAACATTAAGTGTAAAACTTAACATAGTCATCCTAAATTTATTAATTAGAATCAAAAATTCTAATTTTTTGCCCATGAATAACCAGCCATTGTGCACTAACATATTGTTTAGGCCCATGACTGCACCATATGCTGCTATCAAGGGACTAAGAAAATGTATTACTAGTAAGTGACATATATTGTTTTTTAATTTTTTAATCATTTTATACACATGCCTATATTGACAACATAACAAATCTTAAACAATTTCTTATGGTAAATGACTTTGTATTGCATACTTATTTCTTAGTACCTATATTAAAACTGAAAAGTCATTGGAGGATATTTATTAGCAAAATACACCACTGTTATGGTGTAAAAAGTCGCAAAGTATGGGGCATTCCATATGTGCACAATAATTTGCAATTGTGTTTCTCGGCATTTCTCTGAAGTGCCCAGAAAGAGGGGGCATGGCTTAGCAGGAGGGGCAAAGCTTTGCGCCGCCTGAAAGATTTTCCATAAATTTTGCAGAAAATGGCAAAAGTTATAGCTGAAATTGCGCCAGTCCCTGGCTAACGCAGACTTCAGTTTGTGGCACGTAGTGGGTGGAGATGCACCTAATTTATTAAGAGCCATCTGCTTCTTAATAAATTAGGAATATCTCACACCAGTACAGAGAGATCAAGACTGACATATGGATTTACCATTCTTGATACATTTCCCAATGAGTAATAACAGCTACTTAAAAGTAAATACTGTCCTCCTCTCTCATCCTTCATTTCCACCTCTTTAATCCTCATACTTCCTGATCCCCGCTAACAGCCTATACATAACACTCTCTCATCCTCAACCCTAATGTCCTCCGCTGTTATTTTCAGCCTTCACTACCTCTATATCTTCTCATTCCCTTATTCCTTCTCCTCCTTATTCTATTTAACTTCTTTAATTCACCACCTTCTCACCCTCCACATACTTCTCTCCTAATTGACTCACACTCCTCCCTCCTAGCTTATCCTCTTACTTATCAGACCTTATATCTAAATCCTCAAATATAACAGAAATACACAATAACTGATAGTGACACACATTACTTATAAACAATATAGTAATATGAGCATAGACATGTGTATAATACAATTGAAAAATAAAAAAAAACTGGCCTCCTCATACCCCTTCATAGCCAGCCACCCCTCTCCTAGATTTCACTTCGGTCATAACAAAGTTGTTACTAACAAGGGGAAATCAGACTAACATTAAGTGTAAAACTTAACATAGTCATCCTAAATTTATTAATTAGAATCAAAAATTCTTAATTTTTTGCCGATGAATAACCAGCCATTGTGCTCTAACATATTGTTTAGGCCCATGACTGCACCATATGCTGCTATCAAGGGACTAAGAAATTGTATTACTAGTAAGTGACATATATTTTTTTATTTTTTAATCATTTTATACACATGCCTATATTGACAACATAACAAATCTTAAACAATTTCTTATGGTAAATGACTTTGTATTGCATACTTATTTCTTAGTACCTATAATAAAACTGAAAAGTCATTGGAGGATATTTATTAAGCTAAATACACCACTGTTA
This sequence comes from Bufotes viridis, assembly GCA_033119425.1. NCBI lineage: Eukaryota > Metazoa > Chordata > Amphibia > Anura > Bufonidae > Bufotes > Bufotes viridis. The sequence continues at coordinate 4,667 of JAKVIS010004175.1, read as the reverse complement.
TGGTGTAAAAAGTCTCAAAGTATGGGGCATCCCATATGTGCACAATAATTTGCAATTGTGTTTCTTGGCATTTCTCTGAAGTGCCAAGTAAGAGGGGGCATGGCTTAGCAGGAGGGGCAGAGCTTTGCGCCGCCTGAAAGATTTTCCATAAATTTTGCCAGAAAATGGCAAAAGCTATAGCTGAAATTGCGCCAGTCCCTGGCTAACGCAGACCTCAGTTTGTGGAACGTAGTGGGTGGAGATGCACCTAATTTATAAAGAGCCATCTGCTTCTTAATAAATTAGGAATATTTCACACCGGTGCAGAGAGATCAATACTGGCACATGGATTTACCATTTATGATACATTTCCCAATGAGTAATAACAGCTACTTAACAGTAAATACTGTCCTCCTCTCTCATCCTTCAATTCCACCTCTTTAATCCTCAGACTTCCTGATCCCCGCTAACAGCCTATACATAACACTCTCTCATCCTCAACCTTAATGTCCTCCGCTGTTATCTCCTGCCTTCACTACCTCTATATCTTCTCATTCCCTTATTCCTTCTCCTCCTTATTCTATTTAACCTCTTTAATTCACCACCTTCTCACCCTCCACATACTTCTCTCCTAATTGACTCACACTCCTCCCTCCTAGCTTATCCTCTTACTTATCAGACCTTGTATCTAAATCCTTAAATATAACAGAAATACACAATAACTGATAGTGACACACATTACTTATAGACACTATAGTAATATGAGCATAGACATGTGTATAATACAATTGAAAAATAAAAGAAAACTGGCCTCCTCATACCCCCTTCATAGCCAGCCACCCCTCTCCTAGATTTCACTTCGGTCATAACAAAGTTGTTACGAACAAGGGGAAATCAGACTAACATTAAGTGTAAAACTTAACATAGTCATCCTAAATTTATTAATTAGAATCAAAAATTCTAATTTTTGCCCATGAATAACCAGCCATTGTGCACTAACATATTGTTTAGGCCCATGACTGCACCATATGCTGCTATCAAGGGACTAAGAAAATGTATTACTAGTAAGTGACATATATTGTTTTTTAATTTTTAATCATTTTATACACATGCCTATATTGACAACATAACAAATCTTAAACAATTTCTTATGGTAAATGACTTTGTATTGCATACTTATTTCTTAGTACCTATATTAAAACTGAAAAGTCATTGGAGGATATTTATTAAGCAAAATACACCACTGTTATGGTGTAAAAAGTCGCAAAGTATGGGGCATTCCATATGTGCACAATAATTTGCAATTGTGTTTCTCGGCATTTCTCTGAAGTGCCCAGAAAGAGGGGGCATGGCTTAGCAGGAGGGGCAAAGCTTTGCGCCGCCTGAAAGATTTTCCATAAATTTTGCAGAAAATGGCAAAAGTTATAGCTGAAATTGCGCCAGTCCCTGGCTAACGCAGACTTCAGTTTGTGGCACGTAGTGGGTGGAGATGCACCTAATTTATTAAGAGCCATCTGCTTCTTAATAAATTAGGAATATCTCACACCAGTACAGAGAGATCAAGACTGACATATGGATTTACCATTCTTGATACATTTCCCCAATGAGTAATAACAGCTACTTAAAAGTAAATACTGTCCTCCTCTCTCATCCTTCATTTCCACCTCTTTAATCCTCATACTTCCTGATCCCCGCTAACAGCCTATACATAACACTCTCTCATCCTCAACCCTAATGTCCTCCGCTGTTATTTTCAGCCTTCACTACCTCTATATCTTCTCATTCCCTTATTCCTTCTCCTCCTTATTCTATTTAACTTCTTTAATTCACCACCTTCTCACCCTCCACATACTTCTCTCCTAATTGACTCACACTCCTCCCTCCTAGCTTATCCTCTTACTTATCAGACCTTATATCTAAATCCTCAAATATAACAGAAATACACAATAACTGATAGTGACACACATTACTTATAAACAATATAGTAATATGAGCATAGACATGTGTATAATACAATAAAAAAATAAAAAAAACTGGCCTCCTCATACCCCTTCATAGCCAGCCACCCCTCTCCTAGATTTCACTTCGGTCATAACAAAGTTGTTACTAACAAGGGGAAATCAGACTAACATTAAGTGTAAAACTTAACATAGTCATCCTAAATTTATTAATTAGAATCAAAAATTCTTAATTTTTTGCCGATGAATAACCAGCCATTGTGCTCTAACATATTGTTTAGGCCCATGACTGCACCATATGCTGCTATCAAGGGACTAAGAAATTGTATTACTAGTAAGTGACATATATTTTTTTATTTTTTAGTCATTTTATACACATGCCTATATTGACAACATAACAAATCTTAAACAATTTCTTATGGTAAATGACTTTGTATTGCATACTTATTTCTTAGTACCTAAAATAAAACTGAAAAGTCATTGGAGGATATTTATTATGCTAAATACACCACTGTTATGGTGTAAAAAAGTCTCAAAGTATGGGGCATCCCATATGTGCACAATAATTTGCAATTGTGTTTCTTGGCATTTCTCTGAAGTGCCAAGTAAGAGGGGGCATGGCTTAGCAGGAGGGGCAGAGCTTTGCGCCGCCTGAAAGATTTTCCATAAATTTTGCCAGAAAATGGCAAAAGCTATAGCTGAAATTGCGCCAGTCCCTGGCTAACGCAGACCTCAGTTTGTGGAACGTAGTGGGGTGGAGATGCACCTAATTTATAAAGAGCCATCTGCTTCTTAATAAATTAGGAATATTTCACACCGGTGCAGAGAGATCAATACTGGCACATGGATTTACCATTTATGATACATTTTCCCCCAATGAGTAATAACAGCTACTTAACAGTAAATACTGTCCTCCTCTCTCATCCTTCAATTCCACCTCTTTAATCCTCAGACTTCCTGATCCCCGCTAACAGCCTATACATAACACTCTCTCATCCTCAACCTTAATGTCCTCCGCTGTTATCTCCTGCCTTCACTACCTCTATATCTTCTCATTCCCTTATTCCTTCTCCTCCTTATTCTATTTAACCTCTTTAATTCACCACCTTCTCACCCTCCACATACTTCTCTCCTAATTGACTCACACTCCTCCCCTCCTAGCTTATCCTCTTACTTATCAGACCTTGTATCTAAATCCTTAAATATAACAGAAATACACAATAACTGATAGTGACACACATTACTTATAGACACTATAGTAATATGAGCATAGACATGTGTATAATACAATTGAAAAATAAAAGAAAACTGGCCTCCTCATACCCCTTCATAGCCAGCCACCCCTCTCCTAGATTTCACTTCGGTCATAACAAAGTTGTTACGAACAAGGGGAAATCAGACTAACATTAAGTGTAAAACTTAACATAGTCATCCTAAATTTATTAATTAGAATCAAAAATTCTAATTTTTTGCCCATGAATAACCAGCCATTGTGCACTAACATATTGTTTAGGCCCATGACTGCACCATATGCTGCTATCAAGGGACTAAGAAAATGTATTACTAGTAAGTGACATATATTGTTTTTTAATTTTTTAATCATTTTATACACATGCCTATATTGACAACATAACAAATCTTAAACAATTTCTTATGGTAAATGACTTTGTATTGCATACTTATTTCTTAGTACCTATATTAAAACTGAAAAGTCATTGGAGGATATTTATTAAGCAAAATACACCACTGTTATGGTGTAAAAGTCGCAAAGTATGGGGCATTCCATATGTGCACAATAATTTGCAATTGTGTTTCTCGGCATTTCTCTGAAGTGCCCAGAAAGAGGGGGCATGGCTTAGCAGGAGGGGCAAAGCTTTGCGCCGCCTGAAAGATTTTCCATAAATTTTGCAGAAAATGGCAAAAGTTATAGCTGAAATTGCGCCAGTCCCTGGCTAACGCAGACTTCAGTTTGTGGCACGTAGTGGGGTGGAGATGCACCTAATTTATTAAGAGCCATCTGCTTCTTAATAAATTAGGAATATCTCACACCAGTACAGAGAGATCAAGACTGACATATGGATTTACCATTCTTGATACATTTCCCAATGAGTAATAACAGCTACTTAAAAGTAAATACTGTCCTCCTCTCTCATCCTTCATTTCCACCTCTTTAATCCTCATACTTCCTGATCCCCGCTAACAGCCTATACATAACACTCTCTCATCCTCAACCCTAATGTCCTCCGCTGTTATTTTCAGCCTTCACTACCTCTATATCTTCTCATTCCCTTATTCCTTCTCCTCCTTATTCTATTTAACTTCTTTAATTCACCACCTTCTCACCCTCCACATACTTCTCTCCTAATTGACTCACACTCCTCCCCTCCTAGCTTATCCTCTTACTTATCAGACCTTATATCTAAATCCTCAAATATAACAGAAATACACAATAACTGATAGTGACACACATTACTTATAAACAATATAGTAATATGAGCATAGACATGTGTATAATACAATAAAAAAATAAAAAAAACTGGCCTCCTCATACCCCTTCATAGCCAGCCACCCCTCTCCTAGATTTCACTTCGGTCATAACAAAGTTGTTACTAACAAGGGAAATCAGACTAACATTAAGTGTAAAACTTAACATAGTCATCCTAAATTTATTAATTAGAATCAAAATTCTTAATTTTTGCCGATGAATAACCAGCCATTGTGCCTAACATA
>JAKVIS010004174.1:0-14530 GCA_033119425.1 Bufotes viridis | reverse complement strand
AACCCATACAATACCACATACAAACACAATGGAACGAAGCTGCAGCGAGGAGCTGCAGCACACGAATGGACGGAAGGTCACGGTCGGAAACAGCGGCCGTGACATTCAAGCTGTGGCAGAACTGAAGGTGCACACCCTTCCCCTAGCTGGGGGTGTACTAGACTGACCTCTAACTAACTAGTCCCCTCACCTCCTTAGAGGGAGAGATAGAGTGGAAAGAAGGGTTCCATTCCATCTAACTGTAGCTCTGCCATGCTTGCTGCCACCTACTGGTGAACCAGGTAAATTACATTATCCGCCTCAGCCCCCCTAGCTTAAACCCCCTTAATGACCAGGCCACTTTTTACAATTCTGCACTACGCTACTTTCACAGTTTATTGCTCCGTCATACAACTTACCACCCAAATGAATTTTACTCCCTTTTCTTCTCACTAATAGAGCTTTCATTTGGTGGTATTTCATTGCTGCTGACATTTTTACTTTTTTTTGGCATTAATACAAATTTAACGACATTTTTGCAAAAAAATGACATTTTTCACTTTCTGTTGTAAATTTTTTTTAAAAAAAAAATACATTTCTATATAAATTTTTCTCTAAATTTACTGTTCTACATGTCTTTGATAAAAAAAAAGTCCAATAAGTACATATTTATTGGTTTGGGTAAAAGTTATAGCGTTTACAAACTATGGTGCAAAAAAGTGAATTTCGGCATTTTGAAGCAGCTCTGACTTTCTGAGCACCTGTCATGTTTCTTCAGAAGACACCCCAAGGTATTCCGTGAGGGGCATGGCGAGTTCATAGAAGATTTTTTTTTTGGCACAAGTTAGTGGAAATTGATTTTTTATTGTTTTTTCTCACAAAGTCTCAGTTTCCGCTAACTTTTGACAAAAAGTAAAATTTTTCATGGACTCACTATGCCCCTCAGCGAATACCTTGGGGTGTCTTCTTTCCAAAATGGGGTCACATGTGGGGTATTTATACTGCCCTGGCATTTTAGGGGCCCTAAAGCCTGAGAAGAAAAATGCGTAAAAATGCCCTGTATAATCCTAAAGGTACTCATTGGAATTAGGGCCCCTTTGCGCATCTTGGCTGCAAAAAAGTGTCACTCATGTGGTATCGCCGGACTCAGGAGATGTAGGACAATGTGTTTTGGGGTGTATTTTTACATATACCCATGCTGGGTGAGAGAAATACCTCTGTAAATTGACAACTTTGAATAAAAAAATTTAAAAAGTTGTCGTTTACAGCGATATTTCTCACACAAAGTATGGGTATATATAAAAATACACCCCAAAACACATTGCCCTACTTCTCCTGAGTACGGCGATACCACATGTGTGACACTTTTTGCAGCCAAGATGCGCAAAGGGGCCCTAAAACCAATGAGTACCTTTAGGATTTCACAGGGCATTTTTACGCATTTGGATTCCCACGCTTTAGGGCCCCTAAAATGCCAGGGCAGTATAATACCCCACATGTGACCCCATTTTGGAAAGAAGACACCCCAAGGTATTCTGTGAGGGGCATGGCGAGTTCACAGAAAAAGAAAATTTGGCACAAGTTAGCGGAAATTTTTTTTTTTTTACAGTCTCATATTCCACTAACTTGTGACAAAAATAAAATTTTACATGAACTCGCCATACCCCTCAGCGAATACCTTGGGGGTCTTCTTTCTAAAATGGGGTCACATGTGGGGTGTTTGTACTGCCCTGGCATTTGAGGGTCTCCGCAATCATTACACGTATGGCCAGCATTAGGAGTTTCTGCGATTCTCCGTATATTGAGCATACGGGTAATGAGATTTTTTTCCGTTCAGCCTCTGGGCTGAAAAACAAAAAATGAACGGCGCAGATTTTTCATTCGTATCGATCAATGTGGATGAAAAATCTCTGCCAAAATCAGTGACTGCGGTGCGGTGGGCTGGGCGCTAGCTACCTAACAAGTAGCTAACTAACTGGCGGTGATAAGGGACCCTTATGCCCCATTCACACGTCCGAAATTCTGTTTGCGGAACGGAATTGTGGACCCATTCATTTCTATGGGGACAGACTTTGTCCCGCTCGGATCCAGAATTACGGATCCGCGCTCCGGGTCTGCACTTCCGTTCCGCAAAAATATAGAACATGTCCTATTCTTGTCCGCAATTGCGGACAAGAAAAAGCATTTTCTATATAGTTCTGGCAATGTGCGGATCTGCAAAATGCAGAAAGCACATTGCCGGTGTCCGTGTTTTGAGGATCTGCGGATCCGCGGATCCTATCCACGGATCCGTGAATCCACGGATCCGTGAATCCACGGATCCGCAAAACACATATGGACGTCTGAATGGAGCCTTACAAGGGCTGTGATCAATGACAGGGGGTGATCAGGGGTCTAGATGGGGTGATCAAGGGGTTAATAGGTGAGGGGGGTGAAGGGGGGTTAGTGTAGTGTTTGGTGCAACTTTACATAGTTACCTGGTCCTCTGGTGGTCGATCCCAGTAAATGGTAGCAGCTATATCACAAAACAGCGTCTGATATAGCTCTTTGATGCGATTTATTCAGCATCTACAGCCTGCCAGCGATGGATCATCGCTGGCAGGCTGTAGCAGAACTCCTAAGACGCGCTTCACTGTGAACAGGAAGTCTCGGCTCGCGAGATGACGCGCCGATGCTTCGTCTCAGAGCTACAGGACCGCCCGCAGGACGCACGTTTTCTTGCAAATCCATTGTAATAATGCCTATGCTTGTCCGCAAACTAGAAAAAAATAGGACATGCTCTGTTTTTTTTGCAGGGCTATAGAACGGACATACTGATGCGGACAGCACATTTTTTGCGGACCCATTGAAATGAATGGGTCTGCATGGACTTGGAATAAATACACAGGTGACATGACACTAGTCCATTAGAGATAGTAGCAGGGTGCAGAAGTGGTAATGCCACTCTGGGGAGTTACACAAGCATTGTGTCCTTTTCAAACAGCTGATCAACCAGGGTGCCAGGAGTCGGACCCCCGCCCATCTGATATTGATGACTTAGCCTGGGGAGAGGCAGGGGCCGGCTTGGCATCTCTAGGGCCCTAAGCAAAGTTATGGCTGGGACCCTAATAAAGACGGACAGCCACAACTGTATCTGCATCATCAGGACGTAGATAGAGTTGAAAGTTGCGGTCAGAGACGATTCTACATCTTTTCCTGCCTGTGGTGAAAATATAAATGGTGCCCCCGTGCCAAATTCTCAATCTAACCCCTCTGCCCACCGTACTGCTAATTGTGTATTTGAATTGGACACTACATACGGCACCGCATACCTCTTATCTCCAGTGACTTCTCCTCTTTCCTCATCTTCTCTATTCAGACCAGACCGCTATGACAAGGTATTCCAGCCGCCACCGCGGAGTTTAACACACAGACATATTAGGTTCCTCACTTTTCCATCACCTCCCCCAGTGCCCACACAGTTATCATGCTGCCCCCAATCCTATGCCCGCTGTGTTCCCCTGCATTGCCTTCTGTATTATTAAAATGCCCCAGCAATCCCCCTGTAATATTTCCACAGCAGTCCCCCCTGTAATATTATAATGACCCCAACAGTGCCCCCTGCATTATTATAATTACCCCAACAGTGCCCCCTGCATTATTATAATGACCCCAGCAGTGCCCCCTGCATTATTATATGGGCCCCAGCAGTGCCCCCTGCGTTATTATAATGGACCCCAGCAGTGCCCCCTGCATTATTATAATGGACCCCAGCAGTGCCCCCTGCATTATTATAATGACCCCAGCAGTGCCCCTGCATTATTATAATGGACCCCAGCAGTGCCCCCTGCATTATTATAATGGACCCCAGCAGTGGCCCCTGCATTATTATAATGACCCCAGCAGTGCCCCCTGCATTATTATAATGACCCCAGCAGTGCCCCCTGCATTATTATAATGACCCCAGCAGTGCCCCCTGCATTATTATAATGACCCCAGCAGTGGCCCCTGCATTATTATAATGACCCCAGCAGTGCCCCCTGCATTATTATAATGACCCCAGCAGTGGCCCCTGCATTATTATAATGACCCCAGCAGTGCCCCCTGCATTATTATAATGACCCCAGCAGTGCCCCCTGCATTATTATAATGACCCCAGCAGTGCCCCCTGCATTATTATAATGACCCCAGCAGTGGCCCCTGCATTATTATAATGACCCCAGCAGTGCCCCCTGCATTATTATAATGACCCCAGCAGTGCCCCCTGCATTATTATAATGACCCCAGCAGTGCCCCCTGCATTATTATAATGACCCCAGCAGTGCCCCCTGCATTATTATAATGACCCCAGCAGTGCCCCCTGCATTATTATAATGACCCCAGCAGTGCCCCCTGCATTATTATAATGACCCCAGCAGTGCCCCCTGCATTATTATAATGGACCCCAGCAGCGGCCCCTGCATGAGTATAATGGCCCCAGCAGTGCCCCCTGCATTATTATAATGACCCCAGCAGTGCCCCCTGCATTATTATAATGGACCCCAGCAGCGGGGCCCCTGCATTATTATAATGACCCCAGCAGTGCCCCCTGCATTATTATAATGGACCCCAGCAGCGGCCCCTGCATGAGTATAATGGCTGTCTGTAGTTCCCCTGCAATAGTATGTCCCCCAACAGTGCCTTTTCCATTAGTATAATGTAAAAAAGCATTGTCCCAGTGCCTCCAGTAGTGCTACCTGGTGACATCTTTAACCTCCTCAGGACCGCCTAACGCACGGATGCGTCCGGCCGGCGGTCCTGTTACTCTGGCTGGACGCATCCGTGCGTCATCTCGCGAGACGCGAGATCTGCTGTGAACGCGCACGTTCACAGTGGCGCGCGGCTCAGCAGTTATACTGCAGCCTGCCAGCGATGATCAATCGCTGGCAGGCTGTAGAAGTAAAATAAATCGCATTAAACATGTATATCAGACGCTGTTTTGTTAACAGCGTCTGGTATACTTGCTACCTGGTCCTCTGGTGGTCCCATTTGCTGGGACCGACCACCAGAGGACCAGGTAGCTATGTAAAGTTGCACCAAGCACCACACTAACCCCCTGTCACTTATTAACCCCTTATTAAACCCTGATCACCCCATCTAGATGCCCTGATCACCCCCTGTCATTGATCACCCCCTGTAAGGCTCCGCAAAACACGGACACCGGCAATGTGCTTTCCGCATTTTGCAGATCTGCACATTGCCAGAACTATATAGAAAATGCCTTTTCTTGTCCGCAAACGGAAGTGCAATTCCGGATCCGAGCGGGACAAAGTCTGTCCCCATAGAAATGAATGGGTCCGCAATTCCGTTCCGCAAACAGAATTGCGGACGTGTGAATGGGGCATAAGGGTCCCTTATCACCGCCAGTTAGTTAGCTACTTGTTAGGTAGTTAGCGCCCAGCCACCGCACCGCAGTCACTGATTTTGGCAGAAATTTTTTTATCCACATTGATCGATACGAATGAGGAAATCTGTGCCGTTCATTTTTTTTTTTTCAGCCCAGAGGCTGAACGGAAAAAAAAAATCTTATTACCCATATGCTCAATATACGGAGAATCGCAGAAACTCCTCATGCTGGCCATACGTGTAATGATTGCGGAGACCCTCAAATGCCAGGGCAGTACAAACACCCCACATGTGACCCCATTTTAGAAAGAAGACCCCCCCAAGGTATTCGCTGAGGGGTATGGCGAGTTCATGTAAAATTTTATTTTTTGTCACAAGTTAGTGTTAAATAAAAGTTAAATAAAAATATGAATTTCCGCTAACTTGTGACAAAAAAAAGATTTTTCTGTGAACTCGCCATGCCCCCCACGGAATACCTTGGGGTGTCTTCTTTCCACAATGGGGTCACATGTGGGGTATTTATACTGCCCTGGCATTTTAAGGGCCCTAAAGCGTGAGAAGCAAAATGCGTAAAAATGCCCTGTGAAATCCTAAAGGTACTCATTGGTTTTAGGGCCCCTTTGCGCATCTTGGCTGCAAAAAAGTGTCACTCATGTGATATCGCCGTACTCAGGAGAAGTAGGGCAATGTGTTTTGGGGTGTATTTTTATATATACCCATACTTTGTGTGAGAAATATTGCTGTAAACGACAACTTTTTAAATTTTTTCATACAAAGTTGTCAAATTACAGAGATATTTCTCTCACCCAACATGGGTATATGTAAAAATACACCCTAAACACATTGCCCTACTTGTCCTGAGTACGGCGATACCACATGAGTGACACTTTTTTGCAGCCTGGGTGCGCAAAGGGGCCCAAATTCCAATGAGTACCTTTAGGTTTTACATGGCTGCTCACAATTTAGCCCCCCCCCCCAAAATGCCAGAACAGTAAACACACCCCACAAATGACCCTATTTTGGAAATAAGTCACCCCAATGTATTCGCTGAGGGGCATAGTGAGTCCATGAAAAATTGAACTTTTTATCAAAAGTTAGCGGAAAGGGAGACTTTGCGAGAAAAAACAATAAAAAATCAATTTCCGCTAACTTCTGCCAAAAAAAAAATCTTCTATGAACTCACCATGCCCCTCACGGAATACCTTGGGGTGTCTTCTTTCCAAAATGGGGTCACATGTGGGGTATTTATACTGCCCTGGCATTTTAGGGGCCCTAAAGCGTGAGAAGAAAAATGCGTAAAAATGCCCTCCTAAAAGGTACTCATTGGAATTAGGGTCCCCTTTGCGCATCTTGGCTGCAAAAAAGTGTCATACATGTGGTATCGCCGTACTCAGGACAAGTAGGGCAATGTGTTTTGGGGTGTATTTTTACATATACCCATGCTGGGTGAGAGAAATACCTCTGTAAATTGACAACTTTGTATAAATTTTTTTAAAAAGTTGTCATTTACAGAGATATTTCTCACACAAAGTATGGGCATATGTAAAAATACACCCCAAAACACATTGCCCTACTTGTCCTGAGTACGGCGATACCACATGTGTGACACTTTTTTGCAGCCAAGATGCGCAAAGGGGCCCTAAAACCAATGAGTACCTTTAGGATTTCACAGGGCATTTTTACGCATTTGGATTCTCACGCTTTAGGGCCCCTAAAATACCAGGGCAGTATAAATACCCCACACGTGACCCTATTTTGGAAAGAAGACACCCCAAGATATTTCGTGAGGGGCATGGCGAGTTCACAGAATTTTTTTTTTTTTGGCACAAGTTAGCGGAAATTGATATATTTTTTTTTTTTTTTTTACAAAGTCTCATATTTAGGCCACGTTTATTTTTGTGATTCTTGTTTTATATGTATTGAATGTGCCATTGCATATGGCTGGTAAACATTCTGTTGCACCTGGAAGCCGGTGTCACATGGTCTGTTGTAGGTGTAGCTTGCGGCCTCATTTGTTCCCCATTGCATTGTTGGTCCTGCAATGCAGGTGAGTGGGAGGGGGCTGTAGGCTGCTTAATACCTGTTCAGACCTTGTTCACACACCATAGGTAGTCTAGTGGTAGGACCCCATGTCATGCTGAGAAACCGTGAAGTGGTGCCTAAAGGGGCTCCGATATGTTCCTGATTGGAAATATTGGCGAATCTCTCAGCTTTTAACACCAGAGTGAGGGATTAGCCAGTGTTGTCAGGTGCTTATCCATGTGGTGCATCTTTTTTCTGTGAGTTATGTGTTTATATATTTTCATCCGCACATGTTTTATTTTGTGTAGGATGTTTGTGTGGTGCTTGTGGTTCGCGCCGGTATCCTCCATTGTATGCAATTTTTGCTGGGGATAGCCGTTCGCTGCGAACCACATGCGGAGGAACTGCCCCCCCAGTTAGAAACACGCCACAGTGTTTGGGGTTTGGAGCAGTCCCACCCATTTAGGCCACGTTTATTTTTGTGATTCAAAGTCTCATATTCCACTAACTTGTGACAAAAAATAAAATTTTACATGAACTCACCATACCCCTCACGGAATACCTTGGGGTGTCTTCTTTCTAAAATGGGGTCACATGTGAGGTGTTTATACTGTCCTGGCATTTTAGGGGTCTCTAAAGTGTGAGAAGAAGTCTGGAATCTAAATGCGTAAAAATGCCCTGTGAAACCCTAAAGATACTCGTTGGAATCTGGGCCCCTTTGCGCACCCAGGCTGCAAAAAAGTGTCACACATGTGGTATCGCCGTACTCAGGAGAAGTAGGGCAATGTGTTTTGGGGTGTATTTTTACACCCTGGGTGTGAGAAATATCTCTGTAAATGACAACTTTTTAAATTTTTTATACAAAGTTGTCAGTTTACAGAGATATTTCTCTCACCCAACATGGGTATATGTAAAAATACACCCCAAAACACATTGCCCTACTTCTCCTGAGTACGGCGATACCACATGAGTGACACTTTTTGCAGCCTGGGTGCAAAGGGCCCAAATTCCAACGAGTACCTTTAGGCTTTACAGGGCTGCTCACAATTTAGCCCCGCCCAAAATGCCAGAACAGTAAACACACCCCACAAATGACCCCATTTCGGAAAGTAGACACCCCAAGGTATTCACTGAGGGGCATAGTGAGTCCGTGGGAGATTCAAATTTTTTTTGCCAGAAAGTAGCAGAAATGGAAACTTTATTATTATTATTTTTCCTCAGAAAGTGTCATTTTCCGCTAACTTGTGAAAAGAAATGAAATGATACATGAACTCGCCATGCCCCTCCGCGAATACTTTGGGGTGACTTCTTTCTAAAATGGTGTCATTTGGGGGTATATTATACTTTCCTGACATTCTAGCACCTGAAGAAACATGACAGGTGCTCAGAAAGTCAGAGCTGCTTCAAAATGCCGAAATTCACTTTTTGCACCATAGTTTGTAAACGCTATAACTTTTACCCAAACCAATAAATATACACTTATTGGATTTTTTTAATCAAAGACATGTAGAATAATAAATTTTGCAAAAAATGTATATAGAAATGTAGTTTTTTAAAAAAATTTACAACAAAAAGTGAAAAATGTAATTTTTTTGCAAAAATTTCGGTCATTTTTATTAATAAAACTGAAAACCAAAATAGGGCCTATGGAGTATACATCAGTCAAAAATTCTCCATTGGTCAGAGTCACACTTCCAACATATAATTAGAGATGGCCCGAACTATCCGCCGGCGAACAGTTCCCGGCGAACATAGCTTGTTCGCGTTCGCCTCAACGGGCGAACACATGTGATGTTCGGTCCGCCCCCTATACATCATCATTGAGCAAACTTTGACCCTGTACCTCACAGTCAGCAGACACATTCCAGCCAATCAGCAGCATACCCTCCCTCTCAGACCCTCCCACCTCCTGCACAGCATCCATTTTAGATTCATTCTGAAGCTGCAGTCTTAGTGAGAGGAGGGAGAGTGTAGTTGCTGCTGATTTAATAGGAAATCGATAGCTAGGCTAGTGAATTCAGTGTCCACTCCAGTCCTGAAAGACTCATCTGATCTCTGCTGTAAGGACAGCGTCCTGACAGCACCCCAAAAAGCCCTTTTTAGGGCTGCAACATTAGTCTGCTTTTTTTTTTCCTTTATATACATATTGCAGTTGCCTGGCCTGCCTGTGTGTGAGGAGCTGCAGGCCCACAGACTGTAGTGTGCCCACTGCCAGTGCCCACCCTTGTCATCCCGTGTGGCACAGGACTTTGCATCAAAAACAGGCATTTCATTTTTACACTTTAGTGTCATTTCAGTTGCTTGCCTGCTGCCAGTGTGTGTCAGGCCCACTTCCACTGACTGTAGTGTGCCCACTGCCAGTGCCAACCACTTACACCGGGTGGCACAGTAGCTTGCCGATAAATAAGGCATTTAATTTTTAGACAGTAGTCTAAATTCAGTTGCTTGCCTGCTGCCAGTGTGTGTCAGGCCCGCTTCCACTGACTGTAGTGTGCCCACTGCCAGTGCCCACCACTCATACCGGCTGGCACATGACTTTGCATAAAAAAGGCATTCAATTTTTACACTTTAGTGTAATTTCAGCTGCTTGCCTGCTAGTGTATGTCAGGCCGACTTCAACTGACTGTAGTGTGCCCACTGCCAGTGCCCACCCCTGTCATCCCGTGTGGCACAGGACTTTGCATCAAAAACAGGCATTTAATTTTTACACTTTAATCTAAGGTTAGTTGCCTGCCAGTGTGTGTCAGGCTGACTTCCAGTGACTGTAGTGTGCCCACTGCCAGTGCCCACCCACTGTCATCCCGTGTGGCACAGTAGCTTTGCATCAAAAAGGCATTTAATTTTTACACTTTAGTGTAATTTCAGTTGCTTGCCTGCTGCCAGTGTGTGTCAGGCCCACTTCCACTGACTGTAGTGTGCCCACTGCCAGTGCCAACCACTGATACCGGGTGGCACAGTAGCTTGCCGATAAATAAGGCATTTAATTTTTAGACAATAGTCTAAATTCAGTTGCTTGCCTGCTGCCAGTGTGTGTCAGGCCCTCTTCCACTGACTGTAGTGTGCCCACTGCCAGTGCCAACCACTGATACCGGGTGGCACAGTAGCTTGCCGATAAATAAGGCATTTAATTTTTAGACAGTAGTCTAAATTCAGTTGCTTGCCTGCTGCCAGTGTGTGTCAGGCCCTCTTCCACTGACTGTAGTGTGCCCACTGCCAGTGCCAACCACTGATACCGGGTGGCACAGTAGCTTGCCGATAAATAAGGCATTTAATTTTTAGACAGTAGTCTAAATTCAGTTGCTTGCCTGCTGCCAGTGTGTGTCAGGCCCTCTTCCACTGACTGTAGTGTGCCCACTGCCAGTGCCAACCACTGATACCGGGTGGCACAGTAGCTTGCCGATAAATAAGGCATTTAATTTTTAGACAGTAGTCTAAATTCAGTTGCTTGCCTGCTGCCAGTGTGTGTCAGGCCCACTTCCACAGACTGTAGTGTGCCCACTGCCAGTGCCAACCACTCATACCGGGTGGCACAGTACCTAGCACGCGTAGTACCACTTATCTAAAAAAATGACAGGCAGAGGCAGGCCACCCCGCAGGGGCCGTCGTGGTCGTGGTGCTGTTATTTCCACTGTCCCTGGAATAATGCCCAGTTTTCAGAGGCCACGTACCCTGAACCCGAAAAATTCTAAAGGACATAGTTGACTGGCTTAGACAGGACACCCAATCTTCAACAGCTTCCGCTAAGAACCTTGACGCACCATCCTCCTCCAGCTCAGCTTCGGTCACCTGCTCTCAAGTTACCACGCACCCGCCCGTCGCCACCACCAACACTACCACCACAGCCACCACAGCCGCTTCACTTGATCCGTCAGAGGAGTTATTTACACATCAGTTGGATGCAATTAGTGATGCACAACCATTATTGCCAGATGATGTAGATTACAGGGATATGTCTCAGTCAGGTAGGATTACACACATGGACGTACAGTGTGGTGATGATGATGATGATGTTGTACCCGCTGCTGCTTCCTTTGCTGAGGTGTCAGATACAAGTGAAGCGGTTGATGATGACGATGTGTCCACGGATGCCACGTGGGTGCCTGCTCGAAGAGAAGAAGAGGGGGAAAGTTCTAAAGGGGAGACAGAGAGAATGAGGAGACGAGTTGGAAGCAGGGGAGGTCGTCGCAAGGAGTTAGTGGCACAGTCAGACAGCATGTATCGGCACCTGGGGTCAGCCAGACAGCACGCCAGTCAACGCATGCTGTTGCCACCACCAGAATGCCGTCATTGCAAAGCTCAGCAGTGTGGCATTTTTGTGTGTGTCTGCCTCTGATAAAAGCAATGCCATTTGCAACCTGTGCCAAAAGAAACTGAGTCGTGGGAAGTCCAACACCCACCTTGGTACAACTGCTTTGCGAAGGCACATGATCTCACATCACAAACGCCTATGGGATCAACACATGAGTACAAGCAGCACACAAACTCAAAGCCACCATGCTCCTCCTGGTCCAGCATCTTCAGCCACGTCAACCACTGCTGTCCTCCCTGCCCCCTCTCAACCACCCGCCACTCCATCTCTCACCTTCAGCAGTTCCTGCTCATCTGCCCACAGTCAGGTGTCTGTCAAGGACATGTTTGAGCATAAGAAGCCAATGTCACAAAGTCACCCCTTGCCCGGCGACTGACAGCTGGCTTGACGGAACTCTTAGCCCGCCAGCTTTTACCATACCAGCTGGTAGAGTCTGAGGCCTTCAAAAAATTTGTCGCTATTGGGACACCACAGTGGAAGGTACCCGGACGAATTTTTTTTCAAAAAAGGCAATCCCAAACCTCTACCATGTCATTGAAAAGGAAGTCATGGCATCTCTGGCATACAGTGTTGGGGCAAGGGTCCATCTGACCACTGATACCTGGTCTGCAAAGCACGGTCAGGGCAGGTATATCACGTATACTGCGCATTGGGTCAACCTGCTGACGGCTGACAAGCATGGAATGCGTGGCTCCGCAGCGGAGTTGGTGACACCACCACGACTTGCAGGCAGACCTACTGCCACCTCCTCTACTCCTACTCCATCCTCTTTGATATCCTCCTCGGCTGAGTCCTCTTCTGCTGCGGCATCTGGCTGCACATCAACTGATTCCCCCAGCTCCCCAGGGGCTATTCCACATCCCGGATACGACAGTGTCACGCTATCTTGGGGTTGACTTGCCTGAAAGCAGAGAGCCACACAGGACCAGCACTCCAGTCTGCCCTGAACGCACAGGTGGATCAGTGGCTGACCCCGCACCAACTGGAGATCGGCAAAGTGGTGTGTGACAATGGAAGCAATCTGTTGGCGGCATTAAATTTGGGCAAGTTGTCACATGTGCCGTGCATGGCACATGTGTTGAATCTGATTGTACAACGCTTTGTGTCTAAGTACCCAGGCTTACAGGACGTCCTCAAGCAGGCCAGGAAGGTGTGTGGCCATTTCAGGCGTTCCTTCCTACACGGCCATGGCGCACTTTTCCGATATTCAGCGGCGAAACAACATGCCAGTGAGGCGCTTGATATGCGACAGCCCGACACGTTGGAATTCAACACTCCTAATGTTTGACCGCCTGCTCCAACAAGAAAAAGCCGTCAACGAGTATTTTTATGACCGGGGTGCTAGGACAGCCTCTGCGGAGCTGGGAATCTTTTGCCACGTTACTGGACACTCATGCGCAATGCCTGTAGGCTCATGCGTCCTTTTGAGGAGGTGACAAACCTAGTCAGTCGCACCGAAGGCACCATCAGCGACCTCATCCCATTTGTTTTCTTCCTGGAGCGTGCCCTGCGAAGAGTTCTGGATCAGGCTGTAGATGAGCGTGAAGAGGAAGAGGAAGAGTTGTGGTCACCATCACCACCAGAAACAGCCTTGTCATCATCGCTTGCCGGACCTGCAGCAACGCTGGAAGAGGAGTATGAGGAAGAGGAGTCAGAGGAGGAATGTGGCGGCTTTGAGGAGGAGGAAGACCAACCACAGCAGGCACCCCAGGGTGCTCATTGTTGTCACCTATCTGGGACCCATGGTGTTGTACGTGGCTGGGGGAAGAACAGACCGTCAATGACATCAGTGAGGACGAGGAACGGGAAATGAGTAGCTCTGCATCCAACCTTGTTCAAATGGGGTCTTTCATGCTTTCATGTCTGTTGAGGGACCCACGTATAAAAAGGATAAAAGAGAACGATCTGTACTGGGTGGCCATGCTACTAGACCCCGGTATAAGCAGAAAGTGGCAGAAATGTTACCAAATTACCGAAAGTCGGAAAGGATGCAGCAGTTCAAAACCAAACTAAAAAATATGCTTTACACAGCTTATAAGGGGATGTCACAGCACAGCGGGAATCTAACAGGGAAGAGGTGAGTGTAATCCTCCTCCTACCACGGCGGCAAGGACTGGACGATTTACAGATGTGTTGTTGATGGAGGACATGCGGAGCTTTTTCAGTCCTACTCATCGCCACAGCCCTTCGGGATCCAGCCTTAGAGAACGACTCGACCGACAGGTAGCAGACTACCTCGCCTTAACAGCAGATATTGTAAGGATACGGTGGTTTGCGCTCCAGCCTGGATCATGCCCTGTGTAACCATGACAACGATCGCTGTTTGCCTCCCAGGCTGGAAGCAGTGGCCGCTGGGCCGTCTAAGGTGGCTCCGCCCACCCACACTTGGTCAATAAATAGGAGCCAGGTGCTGCACAGGGGTTCCACTAATGGAGTGCGCACCCTGCCTGCTCCATTCACCACGAGGACTCAAGATCCTAACTACCTGCAACTCTGAACCTCCAGGAGAAACCCTCACCTACCTTACCCGGCTCCACCACTGCAGGATCCCTGCATGACTTCCAACAGCAAGTATCAAGCCTGTCATTTTGTTTCACTGACATTGCTCACTGAAAGGAAGGGACTCGCTGGTGGTTATTAGTACTGCAGGCCTGGGATTCCTGAACGTTGCCAAGAGCTGTTATCCACATGAACTCTAATCTGAACTCTCATTCCTAAAGCGAACTTTCCTCACTATTAGTTTTACACTCTATCTTTAGTACGCGGTACATGATTTTGTTAACCCCATACTCTCCGCTTAAGACTGAGAGAGCCGCCTGGGGTACACACTGAGCAGCCGCAAAGACACCACCAACA
>JAKVIS010004173.1:0-14658 GCA_033119425.1 Bufotes viridis | reverse complement strand
TTTAGCCGTTTTGCGTTATCATTTGAAACGCTTTCGCGTTTTCGTGCCGCTTCAATCCGCAGTGTGGCACCTTTTTGCTGTGTTTCTTTACGCTAACATGTGGATGAGAATTCAGAAATTCTCATCCACTTTGCTGATGCTGTACAATGCTGTGGAACATCCACAGCTATTCAGTCTCATGTCAACCCAGCCTAAATTTTGCATGGCCAGTGATCTCAGTTTAGCCGTAGCCTAAGGCTACCTGAACACAGGCGCGGGTGATGCAGAAATTGTGAGCGATTTTTCATGCGGAATTCTGTGTATTTCAGCACCAAATCTGCCAAAATCTGCATGTGTTACTTTTACGTTGCCGATTTGAAGTGGATTTTCCGCAGCTCTCACCTTTGCATTGATACCCACTTCTTGTGCTGTTATAGGGTATTATTTGATTCCTTTTTTGTGGGGTGGGTTGATTGAATAACAAAGTATATTGGAAAATTGTACAAAGAATGGCATTTATTTGCGGAAACGGGGACTACCCTTTTAAAATGATTCTGTGACCAAAATATGCTGGGATATAAAGGATATATTGACAGGTCCACTTGTAAATGGGTGGCAGCACCCACCTTACAATTTAATGTTAAAGGAGTTGTCCAAACCCAGCACCAGCACTGAAAAGGTCTTTATAAAGAAAAAAAAACTGCGCTCATCTATTTCCTGGGCTTGATGCATATAGAACCAGAGGCATATCGAGATACAGTATGGGCCCATAGCAATTTAGGTAGTCAGTAGGGAGCTCTAAGAAAAAATAAGTAAATGCAAAGTTTCTTAAGTGGTTTAGAGTGAGCTGCAGTCTCAGACATAACATGTGGAAGGGTGTGGTGATGTTTTTGGAAAAAACAGCATGTTTTTCTAATAGTGTGCAGTTCCTTTAACCGTAGAATATTGTTAAAATGGGAGTTCCCCATTTGATATATCATTTAAAGGAGTTTGTTGGTGAGTTGAGCCGCGGGTGGCTGGTGTGTGACCACAGCGCAGCGCTCCTGTTATCTCTCATCACAGTGCACATTTCCTGCACTCGCACACTCAGTACCTTAATGTGAGCTGAGACTCACTATGCATCGTAGAACCTCTGCCTCTTTCTTCTATAAAAGTCTGAGTTTATAAGCATTTGAAATAACTTTTTGGAATGAGATGATTAGGAAATTTGCAGAACTTTTTTTTAGGTGGTTCCCATTACAGGACAGAGAAGTAGAAATGAATGCTCCTTACATGGTTTTCATATGTAAAGCTGGAACTAGGTGGGGAATTATTAAGGAATTTTATTATTTATACACGTTTTTAATTAAGGGTTTCTCATGTAGACAACCCCTGTCAGTGTGCGCTATTAGGGCCATGTAATACTTCATTTCTCCTGTAGTGGTCACCGTTGAAAGGTGTGGATGCCAATAACTCCGCCTGTTGGACCCCTGTTGACCAGCTGACAGCCAGCGGGTCCTCATTTAGAAAAGTGTTCTTTCAGATGGGGAAACCCTTTAAGCATTAGGTGTTATACATGAGAAGGGTTAGGGGTGGTGGAAAATACATAGAACCGTATAACAGCTCAGAACACATACTGTAGAGGCAGTTGATTACAGCATTGCATTACTAATACTGAATGCAAGCTACATTATTAGTATTGCACATTACATTACTAATATTGCTCAGATCCAGGCTTCAGATCTGTAATCTGCCAGCATCCTTTGCCCGGTCACAGAGCTGATGTGTAATCTTTGAGGACCACTCCTGACATGTCTTTTTTACTGCATAATTTTATTCCCCCTGCAGTAAAGATTCTGGATCATCTATGTTGTTCCATCCCTCAATTATTGCCACTAGAAGATTAATGAATCGGCAACTGGTTGTTACCAGTGGGATGTATGAAGACCTTGTGGTGAGCGCATCAATCCTGCCTTTGCTGTGCAGTGACACACTGCCCCAATTGCTGGCGTGATCCGAAGAGCCATCACCTACGACAGTCGGTCACCTCTAGTAGTGATACAAGGGACACTAACAGCTCAGCGATATGTGCAGGAAATCCTGCGGCCACATGTGTTCCTCTTATGGCATGGCTTCCAGCTGGCATATTTCAGCAGGATAATGCTCATCCACACACAGCAAGGGTTTCCCAGGAATGTTTCCACCAGATCACCATTTCCTTGGCTGCCTGGTCACCGGATTTATTACCAATCGAACAGTAAATCAGCTTCAGCAACCTACGAGTGTTCAGGATCTACAGGCTCAGCTGCAACATCTGCAGGCAAATATGCAGCAGGCTACAGTTCGTATCTCATCTTATATCAAGGCTAGAGGCAGTATCTCTTCTTGTACCTAGGCTGGAGACTGTATCTCATCTTGTCTCCAGGCTAGAGTTCGTATATAATCTTGTATCCAGGATAGATGCCGTACCTAATCTTATATCCATGCTAGAGGCCGTATGTCATTTTGTATCCAGGCTAGAGGCCGTATCTCATGTTGTATCCAGGCTAGAGGCCATATCTCATCTTATATCCAGGCTAGAGGCCGTATCTCATTTTGTATCCAGGCTAGAGGCTGTACTTCATCTTGTATCCAGGTTAGAGGCCGTATATCATCGTATATCCAGGCTAGAGGCCGTATCTCATGTTGTATCCAGGCTAGAGGCCGTATCTCATAATGTATCCAGGCTAGAGGCTGTACTTCATCTTGTATCCAGGTTAGAGGCCATATCTCATCTTCTATCCAAGCTAGAGGCCGTATCTCATCTTATATCCAGGTTAGAGGCCGTATCTCATCTTGTATCCAGGCTAGAGGCCGTATCTCATGCTGTATCCAGGCTAGAGTTCATATCTCGACTTATATCCAGGCTAGAGGCCGTATATCTCATATTGTATCCAGGCTAGAGGCTGTATCTCATCTTGTATCAGGTTAGAGACCATATCTCATCATGTATCCGGGCTAGAGGCCATATCTCGTCATGTATCCATGCTAGAGGCTGTATCTCATCTTGCATCCATTACATTTTTTTTTTTTGTCGGTGAGTGTATATAGGAAAATTGCTCCACCCTATAATGTATCTTTTATCTTGCAATAGGAAACAGTGTTGCCACATTGTAGCCATGTGGCAATGGAGATTAATCCCACATCACAAGTGGAAGCATCATCTGCCCTACAGCAGCCCTGTACTCCATAGATGTGGCCTCAGCAGCTCTAGATCTAAAGTCCACAAGTAACCATATCCTTAAAGGGGTTATCCGATATCTAAAATTTCCCCCCAATTGCCGGGCCCCTTGTATGGTTTATAATTGCCTGCTCCCTGCCACTCGCATCGCTCTAGATCCCTGCACGACCGCTGCTGCATCTCCCCGTCGCTCGGATTAAAACATCTGGCGACGGGGGGAGCATCCAATAGAAGGCCGCACAGTTGACCAGCCTCAATGGGGCTCATCCCCATCGCGGGCTGCTATCGGCTGCTCCCCATCGCCCGATGTTTTGATCCGAATGACAGGGTTGATGCAGCAGTGGCGTGCGAGGATCCAGAGTGATGCGGGTGCCGAGGAGCAGGGAAGTATAATCCATACAAGAGGCCCGGGAATTCTGGGGGAATTTTTAGATATCGGATAACCCCTTTAATCATACAATCCTCCATTTGTATTCATATCTAGTATCAATTCCTTCTTTATAAACAATATATTAGGTTAACGGTTAATTATGCTGAGCATTTGAGGAGCGGGTACTAATTATCCACTTCATCAACTGCCGCATAATGTGAAATGCAAAGCTATTAAATATTCATGTTTAAGATTGACCATAATAAGTTAACCCTTCACTGCCCTGATTCAGTGTGAATGTCTTCAGTCTATTAGAGTAACGTTTCAGCCACCACTGGGGTTTGTGCTCATACATACTGGTTTTGTGTGGTCATAGAACAGAAGGTAAAGGACGGTTAGGAAGAAAGACTAAAAATAATACTATGCGGAATGACCCTGTATACTTGAATACAATCTCCCTTTAGGTTCTGTGTTTGCACATGGCAGATTTTAAGCTTCTGCTGCTGGAATCAATCCTAGACCTCTGAATGCGGGTTGTAAAAATCACATGCCCAACCCCACTCAGAGGCATAAAATGGATTTCTGCAGCAGAAACTTTTGCAAAAAAAGTTTTCCACATGTAAACACAGCCTTAAACGATCCAAACACTGGCCATAGAGGACTTGGCCGGTTGAAAAGTCTGATTTAGGGCTTGTGCACACGAACATAAGGGCTCCATGCCCGTGCTGTGGACCGCGGGCCAGCTGTATGCGGACCCGTCTGTTCCGCAAAAATGGAGGCACGGAACGGAACCCCAGGAAGCACTCCATCGTGCTTCCGCGGGGTTCTGCTCCGTGCTTCCATTCCGCACCACATCTCCGGATTTGTGGACCCATTCAAGTGAACGGGTCCACATCCGTGATGCGGAATTCACGCGTCCGGTTCCCCCGTGTATTGTGGACCCGCCGTATGCCATGAAATCTGTGGAAAAGCTAAAAGCAGATATCTGTGGAAAGGTTACCCTGCCATGTGGGATATTTTTGGCGATTGTCAGACGCTGTCGTTGCAAAGTTGTAGCAAAGTTATCAATCTGTATCCCATCAATGGAAGCCAAGAGCAGGCCGAAGACCATTCCATGATTTCTCTCATAGATGCATTGTCCAAAAAGACAACCTTCACAGGCCAACCATAACCACCAGTCATTCAGAAGATGATGTCCATTGTAGCCAGCTTTAAAGCATGAAAGCTCTTACTGCAAAGAACCCTTTGTCCTTCATACAATGGCATTGCTACATACAAGCTCAATCTCGACAGAATGTTTCTGCTATCTATACGTATACATTTAGGAAAAAGTTTTAGTCTCCCAAGAAAAATAACCTTATTAGTGAATCCTGTACTCTACGAAGTCATTACTCTTAGGCCCCATTGACACGACCGTATTTTTGCTCCGTATCCGATCTGCATGTTTTGCGGACCCATTCATTTCAATGGGGCCGCAAAAAAATGCAGTGTGGATTCTGCATCGGTATGTCCGTTCTGCTGCTGCCTCCCCCCCAAAAAGAACATGTCCTATTCTTGTACGTTTTACGGACAAGATTAGGGCTTGTTACAATGGGTCTGCAGGAAAAAAATTGGACACAACATGGATGTTATCCGTATTTTTTGCAGACCTGCGTTTTGCAGAGCGTAACATGCATATGGTCGTGTGAACGCACCCTTACTGTAAAGAATTCTTTCTAGGACATATCAGAGAAATCGCCGTATCTCCAGGTCTCCTCCAATATGGGAGCTGGTATCAGGCCTTTTCATGTACGATACATCAGCTGCCATAGTAGCAGCAATATATTGTTGGTTGCCCCTTACCTTTTTGATGGGTTTAATCTGTTCTTTCTGGAACGCGGAGAAACGTAAAAGTAATGTGTCTTACTTTACAGACATGAGTATTTATGAGTCAGTGAGAAACGTCTTCCTCAGTTTAAGTATACCATCCCTCCCCCCAAAGAGGAAGTGGTGCACCTAACTAACAAAGAGCAGGGACGGTGTATCCTCCACGCTGTGTCTTTCACAATCTGCACATGTATGTTTTTGGATCTTTTTAGCAAAGAAACGTCTGCTTTTTTGCTCCAAAATCCAGACGTGGCCCTTTAATTTATCTTTTGGAGACCCTTTGAGTGGACAACCCCTTTAAGTGTTCGCTTTAAGTATTCTTTGAAAGCAAATATTTACCAACTGGATCAAAGAATCCCTCTGAAAGCTGAACTAGGGGCACTGTTATATCTTTCTTAGGGAAGGGGTATGTAATTGAGCCCTATAGCTGGACTTACTACTAGATGCAAGCTTACAGGGGTTGTCTCACTTCAGCAAATAGCATTTATCAAGTAGATAAGGTTAATACAAACCACTTACTAATATATTGTTATTGTCCATATTGCTTCCTTTGCTGTCTTGATTCATTTTTCCATCACGTTATACACTGCTCGTTTCCATGGTTATGACCACCCTGCAATCCATCAGTGGTGGTCGTGCTTGCATACTATAGGAAAAAAGCACTAGCCTAAATGTGCGCCCATGGTCCCGGCCACCAGAGAGGCTGACGCTTTTTCTTATAGCACGACCACCACTAATGGATTGCAGGGTGGTCATAACCATGGAAACGAACAGTGTATAACGTGATAGAAAAATGAATCCAGCCAGCACAGGAGGCAATATGGATAATAACAATACATTAGGAAGTGCCTTGTATTCACATCCTCTACATGATAAATGACACTTGCTGAGACAACCTCTTTAAATGGGTTGGCTCATCTCAGAAATGGATGGCTTTTTGCTAGGATATGCCATAAATGTTAGATAGGTGCAGGTTCCACCTCTGGGGCCTGCTCCTATCTCTAAAAAGTGGCGCTTGAACTGAACGGATATCAGACGCTCATGCGCGGCCACCCTCCGTTTACCGCTATAGGAGTTCCAAAAATAGCCGCTTGCTAGTTCGCTATTTTCCGCAGTCCCATAGTGCTGAACGGTGTCGGCGCTTGAGCGGTGCCCTCTTTATTAACCCCTAATGGACTTCTGAAAATAGCTGAGCGTGCTCACTAGGATATTTTCGGAACTCCCATATTGATGAATGGGGAGCGCCCTGCACATGCACGGTGTGCTCTTCTTCTCTTTGGGGCCCCATTCTGGGACTCGCATTTTTCTGACATTGATGGCAAATCCTAGCAACTTGCCATCAATTTCTGAGATAAGCCAACCCCTTTAATAATATTCCAAATGGGGAAAGGCGGCTGTCAGAACACATTGGGTGTTGTAGTCTCGCATCAGCCACAGATAGGGGTTGGAGACTGTTGCTATGCAGAATAATACTACTAGATATAGAGGCCATCAAGGGGTACTTTTTTCCTACGTGCTTGCCTAGTTTAATGTACAATTACTACATATCTCTGAAGGAGGCATGTACCAGTCTGAGCTCAGCGGCACTGGCAGCTATCCAGCAGAGCAGCCGTCACCTACAGCTATTACCATCCCATTGATATTCCTGCCATGTAGCGCCTTAGTGAAAGCTACATGATTTTCTGCCAGTGATAACAGAGGCAGGAACCGCACAGAATGACATTCTGTATTAGAAGACTGCATGAAAGCAA
Organism: Bufotes viridis; assembly: GCA_033119425.1. Classification (NCBI taxonomy): domain Eukaryota; kingdom Metazoa; phylum Chordata; class Amphibia; order Anura; family Bufonidae; genus Bufotes; species Bufotes viridis. Next base: position 7,493 of record JAKVIS010004173.1, on the reverse strand, counting down.
AAGACCCAGCCCGAGCCGGAGAAAAGAGGAACCTATGAAATAACATTCAGTATTTAATATACAGCATTCCAGATACAGACAGACATTTATATATGTGCATAGTATTACTGCTCACAGTCTCCATCTAGTGGAGGGAAATATTGTTACAGATTCATTGTTTCAGTGTGGAATCTATCGCTCTGTTATCTATCTCCTATCTCCTGTCTATCTATCTATCTATCTATCTATCTATCTATCTATCTATCCATCTATCTATTATCTATCATCTATCTATCTATCTATCTATCTATCTATCTATCTATCTATCTATCTCTCTATTATCTATCTATCACCTATCTATCTATCTATCTAAAATTAAAGATTCCACGGCACCTCCAAGTAAATTTGTGTGTTTATTTACACCTATGCGACGATTCGGTCTATATCTATCTATCTATCTATCTATCTATCGATCTATCTATCTCTCTATCTCCTATCTATCTATCTAGAAGCAAATGTGCAGCACCACAGAAGAAATCAGAGCAATGGAGTGCCAGTGGTTATAGGGCCGATCCAACATCCCAATACTTGATATACAAAAAGCAAAGTCCACGGCACTTCCAGTGAATTGTGTCCTTTATTTACACCAACGTGTTGGGGTAAATAAAGAACACAATTCACTGGAAATGCCGTAGACTTTGCTTTTTGTATATCTATCTATCTATTTATCTATCTATCTCATATCTATCTATCTATCTATCTATCTATCTCTCTATCTATCTATCTATCTATCTATCTATTTCATATCTATCTACCCATCAATCTCTTACCTATCTATCTATCTATCTATCTATCTACCCATCAATCTCTTATCTTTCTATCTATCTATCTATCTATCTATCTATCTATTATCTATCTATCTATCTATCTATCTATCTCATATCTATCTATCTATCTATCTACCCATCAATCTCTTATCTATCTATCTATCTATCTATCTATCTATCTATTATCTATCTTTCTATCTATCTATCTTTCTATCTATCTATCTATCTATCTATCTATCTATCTATCTATCTATCTATCTCATATCTATCTGTCATCTATATATCTTGTCTAAATTGCATTGTAATCATTGTTATGACTACACCTTGAGAATAAATCATCAATAATATCTATTATGTGTGATAGGCGATTGTCTCCAAAGTCAGTCCAAAATGGGTTATCTTCTGCTGGACGTCTGGGATTCCAGTTTTTAGGTTGCAGCCATTTACAGTAAAGCCCATCAAGATCTAAAGAATTAGTCAATACATATTAACGGCCCTTAGCACTTGTGTTGCAGACAAGACTGCAATGATATTAAGCCACCGTCACCTCTTTGCTACCTGAACACCAGTATAATTTGCTTATTTACCCAAAAATATCTATCTAAACTGAATTTAGCCTGCATCTGGAGTTGCATTTTTAGTGACTCAAATACTGTGACCTTTCAAATTTCTGTGACATTTTTGCTTGCTAATAACAGGACAATTTGCAATGTTTTCTTTCCTTCTTCTTTCCAAGACAATATGTAGCAGCAAAATTCAGGTTCTCTTAAAATGTAGTTGATCTGTGAGTCAGTAAGTATAGATGTAGCTGAGCTAACTGTGTTATAGGCAGCAAAACTAGGTCTTATGGTGGTTGTATTATGTTTAAAGGGAATCTGTCATCCCAAAATGCAGGGTAATCTGCAGGCAGCAGGTTATAGAGCAGGAGAAGTTGAGCAGATTGATATAGAATTTTATGGGAAAAGATTCTGTATGACTTGTAATTTACTTATTTACATCTGTGCTCATCCTGGGCTTTGAAGTTCAGGAGGCGGTCCTATCAGTGATTGACAGCTTCCCTCTATGAGGAGGAGGTCCTATCAGTGATTGACAGCTTCTCTCTATGAGGAGGAGGTCCTATCAGTTATTGACAGCCTTCCCTCTATGAGGAGGAGGTCCTATCAGTGATTGACAGCTTCCCTCTATGAGGAGGAGGTCCTATCAGTGATTGACAGCCTTCCCTCTATGAGGAGGTCCTATCAGTGACTGACAGCCTTCCCTCTATGTGGAGGAGGTCCTATCAGTTATTGACAGCCTTCCCTCTATGAGGAGGAGGTCCTATCAGTGATTGACAGCTTCTCTCTATGAGGAGGAGGTCCTATCAGTGATTGACAGCCTTCCCTCTATGAGGAGGTCCTATCAGTGACTGACAGCCTTCCCTCTATGAGGAGGAGGTCCTATCAGTGATTGACAGCTTCCCTCTATGAGGAGGAGGTCCTATCAGTGATTGACAGCTTCTCTCTATGAGGAGGAGGTCCTATCAGTGATTGACAGCCTTCCCTCTATGAGGGGGTCCTATCAGTGATTGACAGCCTTCCCTCTATGAAGAGGAGATCCTATCAGTGATTGACAGTCTTCGCTCTATAAGGAGGAGGTCCTATCAGTGATTGACAGCCTTCTCTCTATGAAGAGGAGGTCCCATCAGTGATTGACAGCCTTCCCTCTATGAGGAGGAGGTCCTATCAGTGATTTACAGCCTTTCTCTATGAGGAGGAGGTCCTATCAGTGATTGACAGCCTTTCTCTATGAGGAGGAGGTCCTATCAGTGATTGCTAGTGTTCCCTCTATGACTGTGTATATAGAGATAGCTGTCAATCACTGATAGGACCTCCTCCTCATAGAGGGAAGGCTGTCAATCACTGATAGGACCACTCTCATGAGAGAAGGCTGTCAATCACTGATAGGACCTCCTCCTCATAGAAGGAAGACTGTCAATCACTGATAGACCTCCTCCCTCATAGAGGAAGGCTGTCAATCACTGATAGGACCTCCTCCTCATAGAGGGAAGGCTGTCAATCACTGATAGGACCTCCTCCTCATAGAGGGAAGGCTGTCAATCACTGATAGGACCTCCTCCTCATAGAGCGAAGGCTGTCAATCACTGATAGGATCTCCTCTTCATAGAGGGAAGGCTGTAAATCACTGATAGGACCTCCTCCTCATAGAGGGAAGGCTGTCAGTCACTGATAGGACCACCTCCTCATTAGAGATGTCCTGAACTGTTCACCGGCGAACAGTTCCCGGCGTCGCTTCTTCCCTGCGGCGTGAGGGCGCTGTATGGGAACGGCGCAGCTGCAGTGAACATGAAGATGCAAGGGAGGGAGGGAGCCGTAGCCGGGATCACGCTGTTGCAGGACGCGCACGGTGCATGAGCGAGAAGAGGGCAGTCCCGACTACAGGGAAAAATGTCCATCAGTATGTGGAGGAGCGGCATAGGGGCCGGCTTATCGGACGGTTGAGTCAAGGAAGCTGCTGCCCCCTTGACTTCAGCAGGACTTCAAAAGGCACCAAACCAAGTTTTATAACTCGTTTTTAGGAGAGAGAAAAACGCAGAAAGAAGATATAAAAACATGCTTGGGAACACTATGAGAGATACTTTAGGGTACTGTCATTAGTGTAAATTGTCTTTTCCAGGTGACAAGTTCCCTTTAAGGCCGGCTGGAGCAAGCCGGTCACTGCTGTTTACTGCCTTACTGTTTTGTCAAGAATAAAAGACAACCGTTGCTTTCACCGCTAAAAGGCTGCTGTGTTATTATCTGAAGGCTACCATTGGGGCAGATCCCTACAATATACATATATTTGATATAATGCACTTTGCTAGAAGTGTTTTTTGTTGCATTTTCAACGTGTGCAGGTACTCTAATGCTGCCCTCATAAAGCTGATGGCCGGTTCCCTTTGGATGTTTAATTAGTGGTTTCCATAGGACTGGATAAACTTGATTATTTCATTTAGCTAATGCACAGTGCACTACACTTAAAGTGAGTCTGTCAGCAGTTCTGGATATACTGCACTAGGTAGCTCAATAATACCTTCAGTGATACCTTTTGTGGAGATTTTATCAGGAGCAGTGAGAACATGTACTTTTATTCTGCCAGATTCTGCTTCTGCAAGTGTCCTGCAGTTAAAGCTTGGTTGGACTCTCATCTTTCCGCATTGAGCTGCTTTACAAACCCTCTGCTCTGAGTGACAGCTGTGTCATCCAACCAGGAGACCAAAACAGCTGTCATTTAGAGAATAGGGGAGGGCTGTGAAGCAGCACAATGCAGGAAGCACTTAAAGTGACCAACCGTCGTTCATTTTTTTTGTAATGGGTAGGGGAAATGATACTATTTTTGTAATGTACTTTAATTACTAAAATTGTACATTTCCATTCGAAAAATAGCTCTAAAGTGTCCCATTTTGTGCCTTAACAACGCTCCTCTGCCTTCTGTGTACCTAACTGTGGAGACACGCTCCATGCTGACTGCTGCTGCCCTCACTGCCTCTCTTCTTTAGAGGAGTGTTGATAAGTCACAAAATGGGCCACTTTAGAGCTATTTTTCTAACAAAAATGTACGATTTCAGTAATTAAAATATATTATAAAAATGGTCAGTATCAATGCTCCTACACGTAAAAAAAAAAAAAAAAGAATGACAGTTACACTAATAGTAAAGCCCAACCAGGGCCCCTGCAGGAGCAGAATCTGGCAGAAAAAAAGCTCATATTCTCACTACTCATAATAAAAGCTCCACAAAAGGTATATTTGTTCAGTTTTCTTCAGCCCCTACCTACTGCTGTCAGCAGTTTAACATGGTCAAAACTGCTGACAGGCTTCCTTTACCCTGGGTTCACACCTGAGCGTTTCTGAGACGCGCGTTTTACGCGCGTTTTTGTCACGCGTATTACAGCACGTTTTTGCAAATAGGAGACCAATTGAAAAAGGCATATCTACACTTAACGCATGTTAAACGCGCGTTTTATGCGCGTTTTATGCGCGTTTTACGCACGTTCCCATTGAAGTCTATGGGTGAAAACGCGCGACAAAACGCCCCAAAGAAGCTCAAGAACTTCTTTGAGCGTAGGGCGTTTTACAGCGCGTTCAAACGCGCTGTAAAACGCTCAGGTGAAAACCATGCCTATAGGGAAACATGAGTTTTCTCCTGTTGAGCGTTTTACAGCGCGTAGGAACGCGCTGTAAAACGCGCAAGTGTGAACTGAGGGTTAAGGATGTCCTAATGGGCTTCTCAGTATAGTCCTGGGGCCTTTTTTAAATTTCACTGTGTAACCATTAACTATAGAAGCCCTCAGGACAGGTCATCACTATCTGATAATGTGGGTCTGACTCCTGTCACCACCATGGGTCAGCTGTTTGAAGGGTCTGCGTCCTCTTCCTAGGCCAGTGATGTCACTTTCTCGGTCACATGACCTAGGTGCAGCTCAGCCCCATTCAAATGAATGGCCCTGTGCTGCAATACCTGATTCTAATGCTACACAATGGACGGCAATGTGTTTGGTAAGCTGTGAGGAAGCAGCTGCACTCAAGGCTTATTCAGTGGGGGTGTTGGATGTTGGAACCTCTCTGAATAGATATTGATGACCTATTCTGAAGATAGGTTATCAAATATAGAAGTCTTAGAAAACCCCTTTAAAGGGCTTGCAGTACAAAAAAATTCTGGACTTTGTTTAATTTGTATAAAATTACAAAAAAGGCATTTTTCCTTCAGGGAAACAGTGCCACGTTTGTCCATTGGTTGTGTCTGGTATTGCACTTCTGCCTCATTCAAGTGAATATGACTGGACTGCAATACCAGATGCAACCTATGAAAAAAGTGGCACTATTTATTTTTTTGAAAAAGCACACATTTTTTTTTAATCATGTCTCTTGGTTGTGAAATTCTAATATAAAACCATCCCTTTGGCTAGGGCTACACGGCAACATGTTGCGCGACACATAGGGTACCACTATATATATATATATATATATATATATATCACACGCACACTGTTACAGTATATTACATTTTCCTTCTCAGCTGATAATCTGCTTGTCACGTCAGGTAAATGTACACTGCAGCTCCGAGGAGACAAAGGTCACACATGATGTTGGCCTATCACGACTTGCCTGACGTACCCGAGGCATACTAATACTAATGCCAAGAGACAGCGCAGTCTATGCCCGGGAACATTGGAAGCAGAAGGAGCTCAGTACAAGGATATGTGAGATCAGTCCAATGCATTCTGCCACTTCTTTACATTCTCTGTTGATTTCCATCCTAATTTACATGATTGGTCTGTGGGTGAGATAAAAAGCTTGTAAAATGAAGGAAGCAGTTTATAGGATGGGTGTGAACAGTGAGCAGAGATAAGGTTTACCCTGGAGCTAGATGATAACAGCCTTTGCATATTGCCTGAGCAGCTTGTGTCTTCGATGGTAGTTACGAAGCGGAATCGTTACCACATTCTTCTTCTTTCTAGTCCAAGAGATGGTGCAACATAACATGTCATAAGAGCGGAGGCATGAGGTAGTTTTATATGTGAGCTTTATGTTACACTTTAGGGTGGAGGATAATCCATCATTTAAGCTTCCTATAACATGAGAATTAATAGGATTTTATAGATGCTGGATTAATGAATAGATAAATAAATACATAAATAAATAAATAAATCAGCAGATGGCCATAGAAACCTATGTATGATTTAAAGGGATTATCTACTGACAAACATAGGCAGGGTCAGACTCACAAGCCCATGATTGCCTGAAGAGGAAAGCAACTTGGCTCTTACAAGCCCTGTTACATGGCTGGATGTGAGGCCACAACGAGTGCCAATTGACGATATAACAAGTCGATTGGCGCTTGTTTAAATACGTTACTCTGATCATCTGTACCTTATACACCTTACATTATGTCAGCAGCAAATTCCCCTTTTCAAGATAGAGTGATGTGCTGCCGACCTGCATGCACTTTCAGCTCCTGGGTCCCAGTGTAAAATCTATACCAGGGACCCAATCTGCCATGTTCAAATTACGATACTGATATCTTCTTATGTGGTAGAGGTAGCATGAAATGCTACCCTAATGCCTCCTATAACCACGACCCTGCCACTTCATTCTAGCCATTACCACATTGGACTGGACATTCGTGGCATTTCACAATGAACTGTTGGTCACTTGACAACTCCTAAGCCTCGTTCTTGCATCAAATTACTTTTTTGGGAAGTTTGTAGTGCATTTTAGAGCTTCTTTGGTAAGTTATTATTTTTTTTTTTTGCATTCAATTTCCTTTTAGAAATCTTTCTATGGTAAAGATGTGTAGAAAGTGTTGTTAAAGGGCATCTGTCAGCAGATCTGTACCTATGACATTGGCTGACCTGTTACATGTGCACTTGGCAGCTGAAGGCATCTGTGTTGGTCTCATGTTGATAGTTTCCTGCATTGCTAAGAAAATTTGGTTTTAATACATGCTAATGAGCAATTTGCTCCCAGAGGTTCATTTGCATATAATAAAGCATCATTTTTCTCAGCAATGCGGGCACATATGAACATGGGACCAACACAGATGCCTTCAGCTGCCAAGCACATACTGACCTTTTGCCTGTTTGGTTTAGATCTGTTGTACATCTGAAGAGTCAGACTTGTTTATATTTGTTAAAACTGCTTAGTCATTCC
>JAKVIS010004172.1:0-14638 GCA_033119425.1 Bufotes viridis | reverse complement strand
TACTTTGATAAATGCCCTCAATGACTTTTTTAGTCTTAGCTTAGGCATTAAGGCGTAGGTAAGCAACATTAAGTGCTCATTAGCTGCACTGTGGAATCAGCTTAAAATCTGGAAGTGTTAGATAATGGATCTGTGTATAAACTAATTAGAAATGTTTTTTTTTTTTTTACTTACCAGTAATAGATTTACTTAGATACCTTGATAAGCAGCAGTTTGAGCTGCAGTCATGGCATATAAATGAAAGTCATTGCATGATGGCTTCTATTAATAATGAAAGACGCCCAAATTTGTTATTTTAATTCAGAGATTCCAGATTATGTTAATTTTTTACACTTAATGTTAGTCTGAGATCCCTCATTCGTAACAGTGTTTTTATAGGATCGGTGAGGAGATTGGGGAGAGGTGTGGCTGGCTATCAAGGGGAAAGATGAGGAGGCCAGTTTTTTCTAATTATAATATACACATATCTATGCTACTTTTATTTTACTTTGTATAAGTAAAGTTTGTGACTATTAACTAGTGTGCTTTTCTGTTATATTTAAATACCTAGAGACATAGAGTCTAAGAAGTAGGAGTATGGAGATGGGAGGCTTAGAAGGTAGTGGAAGAGACAAAGGGTTAAGGAGGAGAGGACGAATAGGTGGATGAAAAAGAGGAGTTGGGAGGCTGAGTAGGAGAATGAAGAGGGAGGTAATTGAGGCTGAGGTGAAAGATAAGAAAGAAGGATTTAGAAACTAAGAAGGGGGTGGAGGTATATAAACTAGAATAGGAGAAGACAGTATTCAATGATTATTTGTTTTGGAACTCAGTGGGCGGTATTTATCAACATTGGTGTTCCCATACACCAATCTTGATCTCCTGTGCTCTGGATTAAGATGTTCCTAATTTCTTAAGAGGCAGATGCCTTTTTAATAAATCTGGTGCACCTCTGGCACTCTGTGCGGTAGAAATTAAAGTCTATGCCACCTAGGGGCTGGAATAGACTTGAGGAAAAACTTACTCCAGTTTCCGCGTATTTTATAGTAAACTCAGAGGGTTGCAATGGGCCCTGCCCTCTCTCTCTAAGGGCCTCTTGTTTCTCACCATTTAAAAATATTGGTGGGAAGTTTTAAAAGTCACAAGTTATTGCATGAATATGGCGAGCACCATCACTTGTGACTTCTTACCGCTGCTGTAGTGTTGTAAGTACTTTGATAAATGCCCCTCAATGACTTTTTAGTCTTAGTTTAGGTATTATGGAGTAAGTAAGCAATATTACAGCCTATTAGCTGCCAGAATCAGTTTAAAATCTGAAGTGTTAGATACGGATCTGTGTATAAAGTAATTAGAAATGTTTTTTTTTTTACTTACCAGTAATAGATTTACTTAGATACCTTGATAGCAGCAGTTTGTGCTGCAGTCATGGCATATAAAATGAAAGTCATTGCATGATGGCTTCTTATTAATAATGAAAGACGCCCAAGTTTGTTATTTTAATTCAGAGATTGCAGATTATGTTAATTTTTACACTTAATGTTAGTCTGAGATCCCTCATTCGTAACAGTGTTTTTATGATCGGTGAGGAGATTGGGAGAGTGTGGCTGGCTATCAAGGGGAAAGATGAGGAGGCCAGTTTTTTTTCTAATTATAATATACACATATCTATGCTACTTTTATTTTACTTTGTATAAGTAAAGTTTGTGACTATTAAGTAGTGTGCTTTTCTGTTATATTTAATTACCTAGAGACATAGAGTCTAAGAAGTAGGAGTATGAGATGGGAGGCTTAGAAGGTAGTGGAAGAGACAAAGGGTTAAGGAGGAGAGGACGTAATAGGTGGATGAAAAAAGAGGAGTTGGAGGCTGAGTAGGAGAATGAAGGGGAGGTATTTGAGGCTGAGGGGAAAGATAAGAAAGAAGGATTTAGAAACTAAGAAGGGGGTGGAGGTACATAAAGTAGAATAAGAGAGGACAGTATTCAATGATTATTTGTTTTGGAACTCAGTGGGCGGCATTTATCAACATTGGTGTTCCCATACACCAATCTTGATCTCCTGTGCTCTGGATTAAGATGTTCCTAATTTCTTAAGAGGCAGATGCCTTTTAATAAATCTGGTGCACCTCTGGCACTCTGTGCGTAGAAATTAAAGTCTATGCCACCTAGGGGCTGGAATAGACTTGAGGAAAACTTACTCCAGTTTCCGGCGTATTTTATAGTAAACTCAGAGGGTTGCAATGGGCCCTGCCCTCTCTCTAAGGGCCTCTTGTTTCTCACCATTTAAAAAATATTGGTGGAAGTTTTAAAAGTCACAAGTTATTGCATGAATATGACGAGCACCATCACTTGTGACTTCTTACCGCTGCTGTAGTGTTGTAAGTACTTTGATAAATGCCCTTCAATGACTTTTTAGTCTTAGTTTAGGTATTAAGGAGTAAGTACAACATTGCGCTCATTAGCTGCCAGAATCAGTTTAAAATCTGAAGTGTTAGATATCGGATCTGTGTATAAAGTAATTAGAAATGTTTTTTTTTTTACTTACCAGTAATAGATTTACTTAGATACCTTGATAGCAGCAGTTTGTGCTGCAGTCATGGCATATAAATGAAAGTCATTGCATGATGGCTTTTATTAATAATGAAAGACGCCCAAATTTGTTATTTTAATTCAGAGATTGCAGATTATGTTAATTTTTACACTTAATGTTAGTCTGAGATCCCTCATTCGTAACAGTGTTTTTAAGGATCGGTGAGGAGATTGGGAGAGGTGTGGCTGGCTATCAAGGGAAAGATGAGGAGGCCAGTTTTTTTCTAATTATAATATACACATATCTATGCTACTTTTATTTTACTTTGTATAAGTAAAGTTTGTGACTATTAACTAGTGTGCTTTTCTGTTATATTTAATTACCTAGAGACATAGAGTCTAAGAAGTAGGAGAAGGAGATGGGAGGCTTAGAAGGTAGTGGAAGAGACAAAGGGTTAAGGAGGAGAGGACGTAATAGGTGGATGAAAAAAGAGGAGTTGGAGGCTGAGTAGGAGAATGAAGGGGGAGGTATTTGAGGCTGAGGTGAAAGATAAGAAAGAAGGATTTAGAAACTAAGAAGGGGGTGGAGGTACATAAAGTAGAATAAGAGAGGACAGTATTCAATGATTATTTGTTTTGGAACTCAGTGGGCGGTATTTATCAACATTGGTGTTCCCATACACCAATCTTGATCTCCCTGTGCTCTGGATTAAGATGTTCCTAATTTCTTAAGAGGCAGATGCCTTTTAATAAATCTGGTGCACCTCTGGCACTCTGTGCGGCAGAAATTAAAGTCTATGCCACCTAGGGGCTGGAATAGACTTGAGGAAAAACTTACTCCAGTTTCCGGCGTATTTTATAGTAAACTCAGAGGGTTGCAATGGGCCCTGCCCTCTCTCTCTATGGGCCTCTTTGTTTCTCACCATTTAAAAATATTGGTGGGAAGTTTTAAAAGTCACAAGTTATTGCATGAATATGGCGAGCACCATCACTTGTGACTTCTTACCGCTGCTGTAGTGTTGTAAGTACTTTGATAAATGCCCTTCAATGACTTTTTAGTCTTAGTTTAGGTATTAAGGAGTAAGTAAGCAATATTAAGCGTCATTAGCTGCCAGAATCAGTTTAAAATCTGAAGTGTTAGATACGGATCTGTGTATAAAGTAATTAGAAATGTTTTTTTTTTTACTTACCAGTAATAGATTTACTTAGATACCTTGATAGCAGCAGTTTGTGCTGCAGTCATGGCATATAAATGAAAGTCATTGCATGATGGCTTCTTATTAATAATGAAAGACGCCCAAATTTGTTATTTTAATTCAGAGATTGCAGATTATGTTAATTTTTACACTTAATGTTAGTCTGAGATCCCCTCATTCGTAACAGTGTTTTTAATGATCGGTGAGGAGATTGGGAGAGGTGTGGCTGGCTATCAAGGGGAAAGATGAGGAGGCCAGTTTTTTTCTAATTATAATATACACATATCTATGCTACTTTTATTTTACTTTGTATAAGTAAAGTTTGTGACTATTAAGTAGTGTGCTTTTCTGTTATATTTAATTACCTAGAGACATAGAGTCTAAGAAGTAGGAGTATGAGATGGGAGGCTTAGAAGGTAGTGGAAGAGACAAAGGGTTAAGGAGGAGAGGACGTAATAGGTGGATGAAAAAAGAGGAGTTGGAGGCTGAGTAGGAGAATGAAGGGGAGGTATTTGAGGCTGAGGTGAAAGATAAGAAAGAAGGATTTAGAAACTAAGAAGGGGGTGGAGGTACATAAAGTAGAATAAGAGAGGACAGTATTCAATGATTATTTGTTTTGGAACTCAGTGGGCGGTATTTATCAACATTGGTGTTCCCATACACCAATCTTGGATCTCCCTGTGCTCTGGATTAAGATGTTCCTAATTTCTTAAGAGGCAGATGCCTTTTTAATAAATCTGGTGCACCTCTGGCACTCCTAGCGGCAGAAATTAAAGTCTATGCCACCTAGGGGCTGGAATAGACTTGAGGAAAAACTTACTCCAGTTTCCGGCGTATTTTATAGTAAACTCAGAGGGTTGCAATGGGCCCTGCCCTCTCTCTAAGGGCCTCTTGTTTCTCACCATTTAAAAAATATTGGTGGGAAGTTTTAAAAGTCGCAAGTTATTGCATGAATATGGCGAGCACCATCACTTGTGACTTACCGCTGCTGTAGTGTTGTAAGTACTTTGATAAATGCCCCTCAATGACTTTTTAGTCTTAGTTTAGGTATTAAGGAGTAAGTAAGCAATATTGCGTCTTTAGCTAACAGAATCAGTTTATAATCTGAAGTGTTAGATACGGATCTGTGTATAAAGTAATTAGAAATGTTTTTTTTTTTTACTTACCAGTAATAGATTTACTTAGATACCTTGATAGCAGCAGTTTGAGCTGCAGTCATGGCATATAAAATGAAAGTCATTGCATGATGGCTTCTTATTAATAATGAAAGACGTCCAAATTTGTTATTTTAATTCAGAGATTGCAGATTATGTTAATTTTTTACACTTAATGTTAGTCTGAGATCCCCTCATTCGTAACAGTGTTTTTAATGATCGGTGAGGAGATTGGGAGAGGTGTGGCTGGCTATCAAGGGGAAAGATGAGGAGGCCAGTTTTTTTCTAATTATAATATACACATATCTATGCTACTTTTATTTTACTTTGTATAAGTAAAGTTTGTGACTATTAACTAGTGTGCTTTTCTGTTATATTTAAATACCTAGAGACATAGAGTCTAAGAAGTAGGAGTATGAGATGGGAGGCTTAGAAGGTAGTGGAAGAGACAAAGGGTTAAGGAGGAGAGGACGTAATAGATGGATGAAAAAAGAGGAGTTGGAGGCTGAGTAGGAGAATGAAGGGGGAGGTATTTGAGGCTGAGGTGATAGATAAGAAAGAAGGATTTTGAAACTAAGAAGAGGGTGGAGGTACATAAAGTAGAATAAGAGAGCACAGTATTCAATGATTATTTGTTTTGGAACTCAGTGGGCGGCATTTATCAACATTGGTGTTCCCATACACCAATCTTGATCTCCCTGTGCTCTGGATTAAGATGTTCCTAATTTCTTAAGAGGCAGATGCCTTTTTAATAAATCTGGTGCACCTCTGGCACTCTTTGCGGCAGAAATTAAAGTCTATGCCACCTAGGGGCTGGAATAGACTTGAGGAAAAACTTACTCCAGTTTCCGGCGTATTTTATAGTAAACTCAGAGGGTTGCAATGGGCCCTGCCCTCTCTCTCTAAGGGCCTCTTGTTTCTCAACATTTAAAAAATATTGGTGGGAAGTTTTAAAAGTCACAAGTTATTGCATGAATATGGCGATGTGACTTCTTACCGCTGCTGTAGTGTTGTAAGTACTTTGATAAATGCCCCTCAATGACTTTTTTAGGTATTAAGGAGTAAGTAAGCAATATTGCGTCATTAGCTGCCAGAATCAGTTTAAAATCTGAAATGTTAGATACGGATCTGTGTATAAAGTAATTAGAAATTTTTTTTTTTTTTTACTTACCAGGAATAGATTTACTTAGATACCTTGATAGCAGCAGTTTGAGCTGCAGTCATGGCATAACAAATGAAAGTCATTGCATGATGGCTTCTTATTAATAATGAAAGACGTCCAAATTTGTTATTTTAATTCAGAGATTCCAGATTATGTTAATTTTTTACACTTAATGTTAGTCTGAGATCCCCTCTTTCGTAACAGTGTTTTTATGATCGGTGAGGAGATTGGGAGAGGTGTGGCTGGCTATCAAGGGGAAAGATGAGGAGGCCAGTTTTTTTTCTAATTATTATATACACATATCTATGCTACTTTTATTTTACTTTGTATAAGTAAAGTTTGTGACTATTAACTAGTGTGCTTTTCTGTTATATTTAATTACCTAGAGACATAGAGTCTAAGAAGTAGGAGTATGAGATGGGAGGCTTAGAAGGTAGTGGAAGAGACAAAGGGTTAAGGAGGAGAGGACGTAATAGGTGGATGAAAAAAGAGGAGTTGGAGGCTGAGTAGGAGAATGAAGAGGGAGGTAATTGAGGCTGAGGTGAAAGATAAGAAAGAAGGATTTAGAAACTAAGAAGAGGGTGGAGGTACATAAAGTAGAATAAGAGAGCACAGTATTCAATGATTATTTGTTTTGGAACTCAGTGGGCGGCATTTATCAACATTGGTGTTCCCATACACCAATCTTGATCTCCCTGTGCTCTGGATTAAGATGTTCCTAATTTCTTAAGAGGCAGATGCCTTTTTAATAAATCTGGTGCACCTCTGGCACTCTTTGCGGTAGAAATTAAAGTCTATGCCACCTAGGGGCTGGAATAGACTTGAGGAAAAAACTTACTCCAGCTTCCGGCGTATTTTATAGTAAACTCAGAGGGTTGCAATGGGCCCTGCCCTCTCTCTAAGGGCCTCTTGTTTCTCACCATTTAAAAATATTGGTGGGAAGTTTAAAAGTCACAAGTTATTGCATGAATATGACGAGCACCATCACTTGTGACTTCTTACCGCTGCTGTAGTGTTGTAAGTACTTTGATAAATGCCCTCAATGACTTTTTAGTCTTAGTTTAGGTATTTAGGAGTAAGTAAGCAATACGGCTCATTAGCTGTCAGAATCAGTTTAAAATCTGAAGTGTTAGATACATGGATCTGTGTATGAAGTAATTAGAATGTTTTTTTTACTTACCAGTAATAGATTTACTTAGATACCTTGATAGCAGCAGTTTGTGCTGCAGTCATGAGATATAAAATGAAAGTCAGCATGATGGCTTCTATTAATAATGAAAGACGTTCAAGTTTGGTATTTTAATTCAGAGATTGCAGATTATGTTAATTTTACACTTAATGTTAGTCTGAGATCCCCTCATTCGTAACAGTGTTTTTAAGATCGGTGAGGGAGATTGGGAGAGTGGCTGGCTATCAAGGGGAAAGATGAGGAGCCAGTTTTTTTCTAATTATAATATACACATATCTATGCTACTTATTATTTTACTTTGTATAAGTAAAGTTTGTGAGTATTAACTAGTGTGCTTTTCTGTTATATTTAAATACCTAGAGACATAGGAGTCTAAGAAGTAGGAGTATGAGATGGAGGCTTAGAAGGTAGTGGAAGAGACAAAGGGTTAGGAGGAGAGGACGTAATAGGTGGATGAAAAGAGGAGTTGGAGGCTGAGTAGGAGAATGAAGAGGGAGGTAATTGAGGCTGAGGTGGAAAGATAAGAAAGAAAGGATTTAGAAACCAAGAAGGGGGTGGAGGTATATAAACTAGAATAGGGAAGACAGTATTCAATGATTATTTTGTTTTGGAACTCAGTAGGCGGCATTTACCAGCATTGTCTGCGTTCCCATACACCAATCTTGATCTCCCTGTGCTCTGGATTAAGATGTTATTAATTTCTTAAGAGACAGATGCCTTTTTAACAAATCTGGTTACCTTCTGGCACTCTGTGCGGCAGAAATTAAAGTCTCATGCCACCTAGGGGCTGGAATAGACTTGAGGAAAAGCTACCCAGCTTCCGGCGTATCTACATAGCAAACTCAGAGGGCTGCAACGGGCCCTGCCCCTCTCTCTCCTACAGGGCCTCTTGTTTTCTCACCATTTAAAAAATATTGGTGGGAAAGTTTTAAAGTCACAAAAGTGCTCAAGATGAACATGGCGAGACACCATCACTGTGACTTCTCACGCCAGCTTGCAGTGTTTGATAGGCACTTTGATAAATGCCCCTCAATGACTTTTTGTAGTCTCAAGTTTAGGTGATGATAAGTGAGTAAGCAAGCAATATTGCGCCTTTAGCTGCGCAGAATCAGTTTAAAATCTGAAGTGTTAGATAACGGATCTGCGTATAAACCTAATTAGAAATGGTTTTTTACTTACCAGCTAATAGATTTACTTAGATACCTTGATAGCAGCAGTTGCAAGGCAGTCATGGCATATAAATGAAAGTCATTGCATGATGGCTTTTATTAATAATGAAAGACGTCCAAGTTTGTTATTTTAATTCAGAGATTGCAGATTATGACATTTTTACACTAATGTAAGTCTGAGATCCTCATTCGTAACAGTGTTTTTCATGATCGGTGAGGAGATTGGGGAGAGGTGTGTGGCTATCAAGGGGAAAGATGAGGAGGCCAGTTTTTCTAATTATAATATACACATATCTATGCTACTTTATTTTACTTTGTATAAGTAAAGTTTGTGACTATTAAGTAGTGAAAGCTTTTCTGTTATATTTAATTACCTAGAGACATAGAGTCTAAGAAGTAGGAGCATGAGATGGAGGCTTAGAAGGTAGTGGAAGAGACAAAGGGTTAAGGAGGAGAGGATCGTAATAGGTGGATGAAAAAGAGGAGTTGGAGGCTGAGTAGGAGAATGAAGAGGGAGGTAATTGAGGCTGAGGTGAAAGATAAGAAAGAAGGATTTAGGAAACTAAGAAGGGTGGAGGTATATAAACTAGAATAGGAGAAGACAGTATTCAATGAGTATTTGTTTTGGAACTCAGTCAGCAGATTTATCAACTTTGGTGTTCCCATACACCAATCTTGATCTCCTGTGCTCTGATTAAGATGTTCCTAACTTCTCTTAAGAGGCAGATGCCTTTTAATAAATCTGGTGCACCTCTGCACTCTGTGCGGCAGGAGTAAAGTCTATGCCACCTAGGGGCTGGAATAGACTTGATGGAAAAAACTGCCACTCCAGTTTCCGAGCGTATTTTATGGTAAACCCAGAGAGAGGGGTTTGCAATGGGCCCCGTCCCTCTCTAAGGGCCTCTTGTTTCTCGGGCCATTATATAAAATATTGGTGGGAAGTTTTAAAGTCACAAGTTATCGCATGAATATGGCGAGCACCATCACTTGTGACTTCTTACCGCTGCTGTAGTGTTCTAAGTACTTTTGATAAATGCCCCTCAATGACTTTTTTAGTCTTAGTTTAGGTATTAAGGTAAGTAAGCAATATTACGTCTTTAGCTGCCAGAATCAGTTTAAAATCTGAAGTGTTAGATACGGATCTGTGTATAAAGTAATTAGAAATGTTTTTTTTTTACTTACCAGTAATAGATTTACTTAGATACCTTGATAGCAGCAGTTTGTGCTGCAGTCATGGCATATAAAATGAAAGTCATTGCATGATGGCTTCTTATTAATAATGAAAGACGTCCAAGTTTGTTATTTTAATTCAGAGATTGCAGATTATGTTAATTTTTACACTTAATGTTAGTCTGAGATCCCCTCATTCGTAACAGTGTTTTTAAGGATCGGTGAGGAGATTGGGAGAGGTGTGGCTGGCTATCAAGGGGAAAGATGAGGAGGCCAGTTTTTTTCTAATTATAATATACACATATCTATGCTACTTTTATTTTACTTTGTATAAGTAAAGTTTGTGACTATTAAGTAGTGTGCTTTTCTGTTATATTTAATTACCTAGAGACATAGAGTCTAAGAAGTAGGAGTATGAGATGGGAGGCTTAGAAGGTAGTGGAAGAGACAAAGGGTTAAGGAGGAGAGGACGTAATAGGTGGATGAAAAAGAGGAGTTGGAGACTGAGTAGGAGAATGAAGGGGGAGGTATTTGAGGCTGAGGTGAAAGATAAGAAAAAAGGATTTAGAAACTAAGAAGGGGGTGGAGGTACATAAAGTAGAATAAGAGAGGACAGTATTCAATGATTATTTGTTTTGGAACTCAGTGGGCGGCATTTATCAACATTGGTGTTCCCATACACCAATCTTGGATCTCCCTGTGCTCTGGATTAAGATGTTCCTAATTTCTTAAGAGGCAGATGCCTTTTAATAAATCTGGTGCACCTCTGGCACTCTGTGCGGTTGAAATTAAAGTCTATGCCACCTAGGGGCTGGAATAGACTTGAGGAAAACTTACTCCAGTTTCCGCGATTTTATAGTAAACTCAGAGGGTTGCAATGGGCCCTGCCTCTCTCTAAGGGCCTCTTGTTTCTCACCTTTAAAAATATTGGTGGAAGCTTTAAAAGTCACAAGTTATTGCATGAATATGACGAGCACCATCACTTGTGACTTCTACCGCCGCTGTAGTGTTGTGAGTACTTTTGATAAATGCCCTTCAATGACTTTTTAGTCTTAGTTTAGGCATTAAGGAGTAAGTAAGCAATATTGCGTCATTAGCTGCCAGAATCAGTTTAAAATCTGAAGTGTTAGATACGGATCTGTGTATAAAGTAATTAGAAATGTTTTTTTTTTTTACTTACCAGTAATAGATTTACTTAGATACCTTTGATAGCAGCAGTTTGAGCTGCAGTCATGGCATATAAATGAAAGTCATTGCATGATGGCTTCTTATTAATAATGAAAGACGTCCAAATTTGTTATTTTAATTCAGAGATTCCAGATTATGTTAATTTTTTTAACTTAATGTTAGTCTGAGATCCCCTCATTCGTAACAGTGTTTTTATGATCGGTGAGGAGATTGGGAGAGGTGTGGCTGGCTATCAAGGGGAAAGATGAGGAGGCCAGTTTTTTTTCTAATTATAATATACACATATCTATGCTACTTTTATTTTACTTTGTATAAGTAAAGTTTGTGACTATTAACTAGTGTGCTTTTCTGTTATATTTAAATACCTAGAGACAGAGTCTAAGAAGTAGGAGTATGAGATGGGAGGCTTAGAAGGTAGTGGAAGAGACAAAGGGTTAAGGAGGAGAGGACGTAATAGGTGGATGAAAAAAGAGGAGTTGGAGGCCGAGTAGGAGAATGAAGAGGGAGGTAATTGAGGCTGAGGTGAAAGATAAGAAAGAAGGATTTAGAAACTAAGAAGGGGGTGGAGGTATATAAACTAGAATAGGAGAAGACAGTATTCAATGATTATTTGTTTTGGAACTCAGTGGGCGGCATTTATCAACATTGGTGTTCTCATACACCAATCTTGATCTCCCTGTGCTCTGGATTAAGATGTTCCTAATTTCTTAAGAGGCAGATGCCTTTTTAATAAATCTGGTGCACCTCTGGCACTCTGTGCGGTAGAAATTAAAGTCTATGCCACCTAGGGGCTGGAATAGACTTGAGGAAAAACTTACTCCAGTTTCTGGCGTATTTTATAGTAAACTCAGAGGGTTGCAATGGGCCCTGCCCTCTCTCTCTAAGGGCCTCTTGTTTCTCACCATTTAAAAATATTGGTGGGAAGCTTTAAAAGTCACAAGTTATTGCATGAATATGACGAGCACCATCACTTGTGACTTCTTACCGCCGCTGTAGTGTTGTGAGTACTTTGATAAATGCCCTTCAATGACTTTTTAGTCTTAGTTTAGGCATTAAGGAGTAAGTAAGCAATATTGCGTCATTAGCTGCCAGAATCAGTTTAAAATCTGAAGTGTTAGATACGGATCTGTGTATAAAGTAATTAGAAATGTTTTTTTTTTTTACTTACCAGTAATAGATTTACTTAGATACCTTGATAGCAGCAGTTTGTGCTGCAGTCATGGCATATAAATGAAAGTCATTGCATGATGGCTTTTATTAATAATGAAAGACGTCCAAATTTGTTATTTTAATTCAGAGATTGCAGATTATGTTAATTTTTACACTTAATGTTAGTCTGAGATCCCCTCATTCGTAACAGTGTTTTTATGATCGGTGAGGAGATTGGGAGAGGTGTGGCTGGCTATCAAGGGGAAAGATGAGGAGGCCAGTTTTTTTTCTAATTATAATATACACATATCTATGCTACTTTTATTTTACTTTGTATAAGTAAAGTTTGTGACTATTAAGTAGTGTGCTTTTCTGTTATATTTAATTACCTAGAGACATAGAGTCTAAGAAGTAGGAGTATGAGATGGGAGGCTTAGAAGGTAGTGGAAGAGACAAAGGGTTAAGGAGGAGAGGACGAATAGGTGGATGAAAAAAGAGGAGTTGGAGGCTGAGTAGGAGAATGAAGGGGGAGGTATTTGAGGCTGAGGTGAAAGATAAGAAAGAAGGATTTAGAAACTAAGAAGGGGGTGGAGGTACATAAAGTAGAATAAGAGAGGACAGTATTCAATGATTATTTGTTTTGGAACTCAGTGGGCGGTATTTATCAACATTGGTGTTCCCATACACCAATCTTGGATCTCCCTGTGCTCTGGATTAAGATGTTCCTAATTTCTTAAGAGGCAGATGCCTTTTTAATAAATCTGGTGCACCTCTGGCACTCTGTGCGGCAGAAATTAAAGTCTATGCCACCTAGGGGCTGGAATAGACTTGAGGAAAAACTTACTCCAGTTTCCGGCGATTTTATAGTAAACTCAGAGGGTTGCAATGGGCCCTGCCCTCTCTCTCTAAGGGCCTCTTGTTTCTCACCATTTAAAAATATTGGTGGGAAGTTTTAAAAGTCACAAGTTATTGCATGAATATGGCGAGCACCATCACTTGTGACTTCTTACCGCTGCTGTAGTGTTGTAAGTACTTTGATAAATGCCCTCAATGACTTTTTAGTCTTAGTTTAGGTATTAAGGAGTAAGTAAGCAATATTAGCGTCATTAGCTGCCAGAATCAGTTTAAAATCTGAAGTGTTAGATACGGATCTGTGTATAAAGTAATTAGAAATGTTTTTTTTTTTTACTTACCAGTAATAGATTTACTTAGATACCTTGATAGCAGCAGTTTGTGCTGCAGTCATGGCATATAAAATGAAAGTCATTGCATGATGGCTTCTTATTAATAATGAAAGACGCCCAAATTTGTTATTTTAATTCAGAGATTGCAGATTATGTTAATTTTTACACTTAATGTTAGTCTGAGATCCCCTCATTCGTAACAGTGTTTTTAAGGATCGGTGAGGAGATTGGGAGAGGTGTGGCTGGCTATCAAGGGGAAAGATGAGGAGGCCAGTTTTTTTTCTAATTATAATATACACATATCTATGCTACTTTTTATTTTACTTTGTATAAGTAAAGTTTGTGACTATTAACTAGTGTGCTTTTCTGTTATATTTAATTACCTAGAGACATAGAGTCTAAGAAGTAGGAGTATGAGATGGGAGGCTTAGAAGGTAGTGGAAGAGACAAAGGGTTAAGGAGGAGAGGACGTAATAGGTGGATGAAAAAAGAGGAGTTGGAGGCTGAGTAGGAGAATGAAGGGGGAGGTATTTGAGGCTGAGGTGAAAGATAAGAAAGAAGGATTTAGAAACTAAGAAGGGGTGGAGGTACATAAAGTAGAATAAGAGAGGACAGTATTCAATGATTATTTGTTTTGGAACTCAGTGGGCGGCATTTATCAACATTGGTGTTCCCATACACCAATCTTGATCTCCCTGTGCTCTGGATTAAGATGTTCCTAATTTCTTAAGAGGCAGATGCCTTTTTAATAAATCTGGTGCACCTCTGGCACTCTGTGCGGCAGAAATTAAAGTCTATGCCACCTAGGGGCTGGAATAGACTTGAGGAAAAACTTACTCCAGTTTCCGGCGTATTTTATAGTAAACTCAGAGGGTTGCAATGGGCCCTGCCCTCTCTCTCTAAGGGCCTCTTGTTTCTCACCATTTAAAAAATATTGGTGGAAGTTTTAAAAGTCACAAGTTATTGCATGAATATGGCGAGCACCATCACTTGTGACTTCTTACCGCTGCTGTAGTGTTGTAAGTACTTTGATAAATGCCCTCAATGACTTTTTAGTCTTAGTTTAGGTATTATGAGTAAGTAAGCAATATTAGCGTCATTAGCTGCCAGAATCAGTTTAAAATCTGAAGTGTTAGATACGGATCTGTGTATAAAGTAATTAGAAATGTTTTTTTTTTACTTACCAGTAATAGATTTACTTAGATACCTTGGATAGCAGCAGTTTGTGCTGCAGTCATGGCATATAAAATGAAAGTCATTGCATGATGGCTTCTTATTAATAATGAAAGACGCCCAAATTTGTTATTTTAATTCAGAGATTGCAGATTATGTTAATTTTTACACTTAATGTTAGTCTGAGATCCCTCATTCGTAACAGTGTTTTTATGATCGGTGAGGAGATTGGGAGAGGTGTGGCTGGCTATCAAGGGGAAAGATGAGGAGGCCAGTTTTTTTCTAATTATAATATACACATATCTATGCTACTTTTATTTTACTTTGTATAAGTAAAGTTTGTGACTATTAACTAGTGCTTTTCTGTTATATTTAAATACCTAGAGACATAGAGTCTAAGAAG
>JAKVIS010004171.1:0-14623 GCA_033119425.1 Bufotes viridis | reverse complement strand
TTTGCTCTTTTGTTCTCCCCCTCTCCTTGTCATTCTCCCCTTGATATTCCCCCTTGTCATTCCCTTTCTCCCTTGTCATTCTCTCTACTCCCCTCTCCTTTGTCATTCTCTTGTCATTCTCTTCTGTCATTCTCTTTCCACTCTTTTTACTTTTTATTCTCCCCTATCCTTGTCATTCTCCCTTGATATTCCCCCCTTTGTCATTCCTTTCTCCCCTTGTCATTCTCTCTACCCCCTCTCCTTTGTCATTCTCTTGTCATTCTCTTTCTGTCATTCTCTTTCACTCTTTTTACTCTTTTTATTCTCCCTCCTATCCTTGTCATTCTCCCTTGATATTCCCCCCCTTGTCATTCCCTTTCTCCCCTTGTCATTCTCCTCTACCCCTCTCTCCTTTGTCATTCTCTTGTCATTCTCTTTTCATTCTCTTTCCACTCTTGTCATTCTCCCCCTCCCTTGTCATTCTCCCTTGATATCCCCCTCTCCTTACCTCTAGTGTAGCGTGGCCGAGCCTCTTTATGCTGCACGGTACAGGAGCTTTAGTTTCCTGTGCCCTGGGGACTGACATGAAGTGCGCACTTCATGTCAGTCCGGCCGGCGTACAGGAGACAGGATCTCCTGTACCGCGGACCTTAAACAGCTCGGCCACGCTACAATGAGGAACTGACAGGAGGGAGCGCTGAGCGCCCACTCCTGTCAGCTCCTCTGTCATGCTGCGCCCGGGTGGGTGCGCCCTCATGGGCGCACCAGCCCGAGCAAGTGCCCAGCCGCCTGAGGACTCAATTGAGCCCAGGCGGTTCGGCGGCATGCAGCGGCATGGACCGGCGCTCCCTAGCAGCGCCCCTTCCCAAGAGGGCGCCACAGCGGCGGCTCATTCACGCATTATAGGACCAGCGCCGGCCCTGATTGAGAATGCTGTTATTTTCCCTTATAACCATATTTATAAGGTAAAATAATAAAGATCGAGTCCTCATCCCAATCGTCTCTAGCAGCCATGCGGGAAAATGCGCACCACATCCGCACATGCTTGCGGATGCTTGCGATTTTCACGCAGACCCGTTCACTTCTATGGGGCCTGCGTTGCGTGAAAAACACAGAATATAGAGCATGCTGCGATTTTCACGCACAAGTGGGGGGCACTTGTATATATGGAGTCATGGGGGGCACTTGTACATATGGATTCACGGGGCGGACTTGTACCATGGAGTCACGGGGCACTTGTAGCCATATGGGGTCACGGGGGCACTTGTACATATGGAGTCACGGGGGGGCACTTGTATATGGAGTCACGGGGGGCACTTGTATATGTGGAGTCACGGGGGGCACTTGTATATGTGGAGTCATGGGGGGCACTTGTATATATGGAGTCATGGGGGGCACTTGTATATATGGAGTCATGGGGGGCACTTGTATATATGGAGTCATAGGGGCACTTGTACATATGGAGTCATGGGGGGCACTTGTATATATGGAGTCATGGGGGCACTTGTACTGTATGGAGTCATGGGGGCACTTGCATATATGGAGTCATGGGGGCACTTGTATATATGGAGTCATGGGGGCACTTGTATATATGGAGTCATGGGGGCACTTGTATATATGGAGTCATGGGGGGCACTTGTATATATGGAGTCACTTGTATATATAGATTCATGGGGGCACTTGCATCATGGGGGCACTTAGTTTTGCACATTAATAGGCGGTGGATTGTCAAACCCCTCATATCAGGAGCCCAACACAAAACAAGGCGAAAAACAGCGTGAAACACTCCTCTCCTGCCCTGCATTTCATGGCGCACACAGACCTTCACATCTGGCGAAGCCAAAATGCAAGAAAATAATAGAACTGCAGCAAGATAAATACGGCAGGAAGAGGTGAAAATGCCAACTGACACAGAACCAGAGATAGGTGCACACTGCCGTCACACTAAACCCTCACACTGATGTTTAAAAATTGAGGAGTTAGTTCGACATATCCTACTAGGAGGACATGTCTGTAAGCCCTCGGGCACCAGCGTCAAGGTCTCTCCAAGTAGCCCGTGGGCCCTAACACTCACCTACCTGCGCCATATGGGGCGATATCAGGGAGCCGGTGGGCAATTACAGGAGCATTAGGGCGACTCACAAACATCTCCTCTGTTACCTCCAGCATGTAGCCATGCTTGCAATGGGAGGTGGGAGGTGTCTATGAGCCCTACCCAAGACCTGACTGATATAGCCCAAGGCCTAGCAGGTGCTCCCCTATAGAAATGCACAACTGCATATGGGTATGAGCGCATCCTGCTTTCTTATCACCACATTTTTGATGGTTTATATATATATATATGTACGGAGGTGTATAAACTCCAATTTAAATGTGCCTGTTTTTCATCTTCAGGTCACATTTGGGTGCACCTGCTAGGCCTTGGGCTATATCAGTCCCAGTCTTGGGTGGGGCTCATAGACACCTCCCACCTCCCATTGCAAGCATGGCTACATGCTGGAGGTAACAGAGGAGATGTTTGCGAGTCGTCCTAATGCTCCTGTAATTGCCCACTGGCCCCTGATATCGCCCATATGGCGCAGGTAGGTGAGTGTTAGGGCCCACGGGCTACTTGAGAGACCTTGACGCTGGTGCCCGAGGCTTAAGACATGTCCTCCTAGTAGGATATGTCGAACTGACCTCTCAATTTTTAACATTAGTGTGAGGGTTTAATGTGACGGCAGTGTGCACCTATCTCTGGTTCTGTGTTTGTTCTGAGTTCTTGCCACATCCACATAAATTTCATCTTATGTAGGATGTCCATTGTGGTACTTGTAGTCCGTTGCTGGCATCATCCATTGTATGCATTTTTTGCTGGTGATTGCCATTAGCAACGGACTATAAGTGCAGGATGTGCTCCCCTACAGAAATGCACAACTGCATATGGGTATGAGCGCATCCTGCTTTCTTATCACCACATTTTTTGATGGTTTATTTGAAAAATGCCAACTGCCCCCCTAGCATCGTCAGCGGATACTTACCATGGTGCGGGAGCCGGGCGCTGTCCGATATCCGATCGGCGTCTAGAAAACAACACAAACATCACTTCCTCTTACAACTGTACAGGTTAACCCCTTGTGTGCAGCAGCGTTCAGACCTTAAGGGCGCAGCACTGGTTTTCGGTCGCTGGAGCGGCGGCGGCCTGTCGGTGCCAGTTCGTGTTCGTACGTCTTTTTGATCAGTTTTTATTCTGATTTTTACAATGTAGCCCAGCGGGATTTTCTTTTTATGTGATAATGTTATCCTATGGAGCATTGCGGACAGGACCATACCCAATGGGCAGGGGGTTTGTATGAGAAAAGTCTTCGAGTGTTTCCTCTGAGAGACTAGGTCATCAGTAAAATACACTGTTGGAAAACCCCTTTGAAGGGTAGGTCCTCAGTGTCTGATCAGCGGCGGTCCGACACCCTGGAGCATTGCGGTGCCTGGGCCGAGGGAAAACATGTTCATCGGTCACATGACATGACTTCTGCACGTGCCAGTACCTTCTCATACAGCTGATGGCGGGGGTCCCGGGTGTCGGACCCCACTGATGATTCATCAGTAAAATAAACACTGGGAAAAACCCTGTGGGACCCCACCGATGCAGCCCCCATGGAATGAACAAAGTGGCCGGTCGCACATGTTCTCCCAGTGGTAGGACCCCCACTGATCTAATAGTTATTCCCATGGAAACAACCGGAACATCGCTTTAAAGGGGTTCTCTGGGAAATGTAACAATGAAAATACTGAAAATACATGTTATTACAAAAAAACTTTTAAATGCCAATAATTATTTATAATGCCTCATTTAGGCTAGGGGACAATCAGTGAGGACGCTATAATG
The DNA here is from genome assembly GCA_033119425.1 of Bufotes viridis. Lineage (NCBI taxonomy): Eukaryota > Metazoa > Chordata > Amphibia > Anura > Bufonidae > Bufotes > Bufotes viridis. Next base: position 10,779 of record JAKVIS010004171.1, on the reverse strand, counting down.
GCTGCTCTTACAAATCCGTCCAGAACAGAGCTCTATGTGACATCTGATTTCTCAGCGCTGTGAGACTGCATTTTTTGTAAAGATAAAGGTGAAAAAAGAGATCCGCTGTGTCCATGGGCTTGAGAAGGCAAGTCGGAGACTGAAGGGGAAGGAATGAGGAGCAGACACGGTGATGTGGGGGAGGAATGAGGAGCAGACACGGTGATGTGGGGAAGGAATGAGGAGCAGACACGGTGATGTGGGGAAGGAATGAGGAGCAGACACGGTGATGTGGGGGAGGAATGAGGAGCAGACACGGTGATGTGGGGAAGGAATGAGGAGCAGACACGGTGATGTGGGAGGAATGAGGAGCAGACACGGTGATGTGGGGAGGATGAGGAGCAGACACGGTGATGTGGGGAGGAATGAGGAGCAGACACGGTGATGTGGGGAAGGAATGAGGAGCAGACACGGTGATGTGGGGAAGGAATGAGGAACAGACACGGTGATGTGGGGAAGGAGCGCAATTAGAAAACACTTCAGCCGACTAGATAAGGTAAACACACTGCCTTCTGCGTTCTCCCCCCATCACCGTGTCGCTCCTCCCCACATCACCGTGTCTGCGCCTCATTCCTCCCCCATCACCGTGTCTGCTCCTCATTCCTCCCCACATCCAGCGTGTCTGCTCCTCATTCCTTCCCCACATCACCGTGTCTGCTCCTCATTCCTCCCCACATCACCGTGTCTGCTCCTCATTCCTCCCCACATCACCGTGTCTGCTCCTCATTCCTCCCCACATGACCGTGTCTGCTCCTCATTCCTCCCCACATCACCGTGTCTGCTCCTCATTCCTCCCCACATAGCGTGTCTGCTCCTCATTCCTTCCCCACATCAACGTGTCTGCTCCTCATTTCCTCCCCACATCAGCGTGTCTTGCTCCTCATTCCTCCCCACATCACCGTGTCTGCTCCTCATTCCTCCCCACATCAGCGTGTCTGCTCCTCATTCCTCCCCACATCACCGTGTCTGCTCCTCATTTCCTCCCACATCACCGTGTCTGCTCCTCATTCCTCCCCACATCAGCATGTCTGCTCCTCATTCCTCCCCACATCAGCGTGTCTGCGCCTCATTCCTCCCCACATCAGCGTGTCTGCTCCTCATTCCTTCCCCACATCACCGTGTCTGCTCCTCATTCCTTCCCCACATCACCGTGTCTGCTCCTCATTCCTTCCCCACATCACGCGTGTCTGCTCCTCATTCCTCCCCACATCACCGTGTCTGCTCCTCATTCCTCCCCACATCAGCGTGTCTGCTCCTCATTCCTCCCCACATCACCGTGTCTGCTCCTCATTCCTCCCCACATCAGCGTGTCTGCTCCTCATTCCTCCCCACATCACCGTGTCTGCTCCTCATTCCTCCCCACATCAGCGTGTCTGCTCCTCATTCCTCCCCACATCAGCGTGTCTGCTCCTCATTCCTCCCCACATCACGCGTGTCTGCTCCTCATTCCTCCCCACATCAGCGTGTCTGCTCCTCATTCCTCCCCACATCAGCGTGTCTGCTCCTCATTCCTCCCCACATCAGCGTGTCTGCTCCTCATTCCTCCCCACATCAGCGTGTCTGCTCCTCATTCCTCCCCCACATCACCGTGTCTGCTCCTCATTTCCTCCCCACATCAGCGCGTCTGCTCCTCATTCCTCCCCACATCAGCGTGTCTGCTCCTCATTCCTCCCCACATCAGCGTGTCTGCTCCTCATTCCTCCCCACATCAGCGTGTCTGCTCCTCATTCCTCCCCACATCAGCGTGTCTGCTCCTCATTCCTCCCCCACATCGCGTGTCTGCTCCTCATTCCTCCCCACATGACCGTGTCTGCTCCTCATTCCTCCCCACATGAGCGTGTCTGCTCCTCATTTCCTCCCCACATCACCGTGTCTGCTCCTCATTTCCTCACCCACATCAGCGTGTCTGCTCCTCATTCCTCCCCCACATCAGCGTGTCTGCTCCTCATTCCTCCCCACATCAGCGTGTCTGCTCCTCATTCCTCCCCACATCAGCGTGTCTGCTCCTCATTCCTCCCCACATCACCGTGTCTGCTCCTCATTCCTCCCCACATGAGCGCGTCTGCTCCTCATTCCTCCCCACATCAGCGTGTCTGCTCCTCATTCCTCCCCACATCAGCGTGTCTGCTCCTCATTCCTCCCCACATCACCGTGTCTGCGCCTCATTCCTCCCCACATCACCGTGTCTGCTCCTCATTCCTTCCCCACATCACCGTGTCTGCTCCTCATTCCTCCCCACATCACCGTGTCTGCTCCTCATTCCTCCCCACATCACGCGTGTCTGCTCCTCATTCCTCCCCACATCAGCGTGTCTGCTCCTCATTCCTCCCCCACATCAGCGTGTCTGCTCCTCATTCCTCCCCCACATCAGCGTGTCTGCTCCTCATTCCTCCCCACATCAGCCGTGTCTGCTCCTCATTCCTCCCCACATCACGCGTGTCTGCTCCTCATTCCTCCCCACATCAGCGTGTCTGCTCCTCATTCCTCCCCCACATGACGTGTCTGCTCCTCATTCCTCCCCACATGACCGTGTCTGCTCCTCATTCCTCCCCCACATCAGCGTGTCTGCTCCTCATTCCTCCCCCACATCACCGTGTCTGCTCCTCATTCCTCCCCACATCAGCGTGTCTGCTCCTCATTCCTCCCCACATCAGCGTGTCTGCTCCTCATTCCTCCCCACATCAGCGTGTCTGCTCCTCATTCCTCCCCACATCAGCGTGTCTGCTCCTCATTCCTCCCCCACATCAGCGTGTCTGCTCTCATTCCTCCCCACATCAGCCGTGTCTGCTCCTCATTCCTCCCCACATCAGCGTGTCTGCTCCTCATTCCTCCCCACATCAGCGTGTCTGCTCCTCATTCCTCCCCCACATCAGCGTGTCTGCTCCTCATTCCTTCCCCACATCACGCGTGTCTGCTCCTCATTCCTCCCCCACATCAGCGCGTCTGCTCCTCATTCCTCCCCCACATCACCGTGTCTGCTCCTCATTCCTCCCCACATCAGCGTGTCTGCTCCTCATTCCTCCCCACATCGGCGTGTCTGCTCCTCATTCCTCCCCCACATCACGTGTCTGCTCCTCATTCCTCCCCACATCAGCGTGTCTGCTCCTCATTCCTCCCCCACATCAGCGTGTCTGCTCCTCATTCCTCCCCCACATCAGCGTGTCTGCTCCTCATTCCTCCCCACATCAGCGTGTCTGCTCCTCATTCCTCCCCACATCACGCGTCTGCTCCTCATTCCTCCCCCACATCACGCGTCTGCTCCTCATTCCTCCCCACATGGCGCGTCTGCTCCTCATTCCTCCCCCACATCACGCGTGTCTGCTCCTCATTCCTCCCCACATCACGTGTCTGCTCCTCATTCCTCCCCACATCATCGACGTCTGCTCCTCATTCCTCCCCACATCAGCATGTCTGCTCCTCATTCCTCCCACATCACGGCGTGTCTGCTCCTCATTCCTCCCCACATCAGCGTGTCTGCTCCTCATTCCTCCCCACATCAGCGTGTCTGCTCCTCATTCCTCCCCACATCAGCGCGTCTGCTCCTCATTCCTCCCCCACATCAGCGTGTCTGCTCCTCATTCCTCCCCACATCAGCGTGTCTGCTCCTCATTCCTCCCCACATCACGTGTCTGCTCCTCATTCCTCCCCCACATCAGCGTGTCTGCTCCTCATTCCTCCCCACATCAGCGTGTCTGCTCCTCATTCCTCCCCACATCACCGTGTCTGCTCCTCATTCCTCCCCACATCAGCGTGTCTGCTCCTCATTCCTCCCCCACATCACCGTGTCTGCTCCTCATTCCTCCCCACATCACCGTGTCTGTTCCTCATTCCTTCCCCACATCACCGTGTCTGCTCCTCATTCCTTCCCCACATCACCGTGTCTGCTCCTCATTCCTCCCCACATCACCGTGTCTGCTCCTCATTCCTCCCCACATCACGTCGTCTGCTCCTCATTCCTTCCCCACATCACGTGTCTGCTCCTCATTCCTCCCCCACATCACCGTGTCTGTTCCTCATTCCTTCCCCACATCACCGTGTCTGCTCCTCATTCCTTCCCCACATCACCGTGTCTGCTCCTCATTCCTCCCCCACATCACCGTGTCTGCTCCTCATTCCTCCCCCACATCACCGTGTCTGCTCCTCATTCCTCCCCCACATCACGTGTCTGCTCCTCATTCCTCCCCCACATCACGTGTCTGCTCCTCATTCCTCCCCCTTCAGTCTCCGACTTGCCTTCTCAAGCCCATGGACACAGCGGATTTCTTATCTCACCTTTATCTTTACAAAAAATGCAGTCTCACAGCGCTGAGAAATCAGATGTCACATAGAGCTCTGTTCTGTATCTGGCCGTCTTGAAGGGTCACATGCAGGACGGATTTGTAAGAGCAGCCATTATAGCGTCCTCACTGATTGTCCCCTAGCCTAAATGAGGCAATATAAATAATTAATGGCATTTAAAAGTTTTTTTGTAGTAACATGTATTTTCATTGTTATATTTCCCGGAGAACCCCTTTAAGCTTTACTACAAAAAAGGTAGAGCGCTCACAGAATACAAAAAGACAAAATAAAATGATAGCAGGACCCCCAACACTGAGTGCGGGATAAGCCATATATTCACATTCCGGGTTATTGCTTCAAACCTCTTTTATATGCTGAGCCCTAGGTCCAGGTTTCAGCGCCGCCCTTCTGGTTCAGTATCCAATACCCCGCTATGGTACTGGAAAGTAAGATAATATGGGGCAAGCGCCATGAATACTACTGGCCTCAGAGGCACACTGTAAGGCGCCTTTCACACGGGTGAGTTTTCCGCGTGGGTGCAATGTGTGACGCATTGCACCCGCACTGATTTCTGACCCATTTATTTCTATGGGGCTGTGCACATGAGCGGTGATTTTCACGCATCACTTCTGTGTTGCGTGAAAATCGCAGCATGCTCTAGTTTCTAGTTTTCACGCAACGCAGCCCCCATAGAAGTGAATGGGGCTGCGGGAAAATCGCAAGCATCCGCAAGCAAGTGCGGATGCAGTGCGATTTTCCTGCATGGTTGCTAGGAGTTGGGGACCCGATCTTTATTATTTTCCCTTATAACATGGTTATAAGGGGAAATAATAGCATTCTTTAATACAGAATGCAAAGTAAAAGGACAATTGAGGGTTAAAAAAAAATAATAATTAACTCACCTCCTCCAATTGATCGCGTAGGTGCCAGTGTTCCGTTATTTTTCCCTACCTGTGAACTTTCCCTACCCTCGTCATTTCCGGTTCTTGCGCAGCCGCACCGGAAGTGACGTTTGCAGGTGTGGAAGGAGGTGTGTCACGCCGCTCGCTTACTGATTGGCTGAGTAGGAGTCGGCGCAGGCGAGCGCGGCTAACTGAGCGCGCCTAGGGTAGGAAGAGTCACGGCCAGTATTCGCTTATGCGTCGAGGGTAGTTAAAGCTTACTCGCTGTAAGTTTTCACTACCCTCGGCGCATCTTGCAATAGGCCGTGTTCCCTACCCAAGCACTAAACTAGACAAGATCCAGCAAGCGTTAGCCGCGCGTGTGCACTGGGCTGTAAGTTTTCACTACCCTCGGCGCATGCGCAATTGGCCGTGAGTTTTCCCTATCCTAGGCACTAAACTAGACAAGATCCAGCAAGCGTTAGCCGCGCGTGTGCACTGGGCTGTAAGTTTTCACTACCCTCGGCGCATGTGCAATTGGCCGTGAGTTTTCCCTACCCTAGGCGCTTTCACAGTTAGCCTCGCTCGCCTGCGCTGACTCCTACTTAGCCACTCAGTAAGCGAGCGGCGTGACACTCCTCCTTCCACACCAATGCCCACGTTGTACCCTCAGGATACGACACATTTATTTACAAAAAGGTCACATAGACTGAATCCTTTTAGGGGTTACAACATTAGATATTAAAATGTAACCTTTATTATATTTTTATAGAAGCTGATACATTTATTTATACCCCCCGTCCCATTAGAATGATCAGGGAAGGAGTCAGATATTCCCCTCAGTACTGGATGTCTGTGATCCTCTTACTCAGAGGTGCTGCTTATGGCTGCAGGTCACTTTGCTGTGTTATAATGTGGGCATCGGCCGTAGGTTACTGCTTATGTTTTTCTACATTCCTATCAGGAATCCAGCGCATTCGTTGCTCAACATTGTGCTTGATGGCAACCTACAACTTTGTTGCAACACTGGAATGTGTAGCCAATTGCTCACTCTTTGAAGCTTCTGGGCAGTCAGATTCTGATTGTGAGTCAGTGTTGCAACAATGTGATTGTATAATAGAGCAGATTTCCATTTGCTCCTACTGCACTAATATTATGGCGCTGGAACCGCCTGACTGATTCCTATGTTGGTGCACACAGGCTTCGTCACACTATGGCTCATGAGAGAGGAAATAGATTCCTACAAAATTACCAGGGAATGGTTGTAGGATGCCATCAAGCACAATGCTGAGCAACGAATGCGCTGGATTCCTGATAGGAATGTAGAAAAACATAAGCAGTAACCTACGGCCGATGCCCACATTATAACCCAGCAAAGTGACCTGCAGCCATAAGCAGCACCTCCGAGTAAGAGGATCCCACACATCCAGTACTGAGGGGAATATCTGACTCCTTCCCTGATAATATTAATGGGACGGGGTATAAATAAATGTATCAGGTTCTATAAAAATATAATAAAGGTTACGTTTTAATATCTAATGTTGTAACCCCTAAAGGGATCTAGTGGGTCTATGTGACCTTTTTGTAAATAAACACCTCCTTCCACACCCGCAAACGTCACTTCCGGTGCGGCTGCGTCAGAACCGGAAATGACGAGGGTACGGAAAGTCCACGGGTAGGGAAAAATAACGGAACACTGGTCTCTCTTCAGCTGTGGGTAAAGGACCTGTGGTGATGGATCATGTGATGAGCTCAGTGACATCACCACAGGTCCTTTACCCACAGCTGAAGAGAGAACAGGAGACCGGCACCTACGTGATCAATTGGAGGAGGCGAGTTCATTTTATTTATTTTTTTAACCCTCAATTGTCCTTTTACTAAGCATTCTGCATTAAAGAATGCTATTATTTCCCCCTGTTATAAGGGAAAATAATAAAATCGACATAACACCTAACCCAAACCTGAACAGTGATGAAGTCCGGGTCCGGGTCTGGGTACCAAACATGCCGATTTTTCTCACGCGCGTGCAAAACACGGACACCGGCAATGTGCGTTCCGCCATTTGCGGACCGCACATCACCGACACTATAAGGCCCCATTCAGACGTCAGTAGTGTGTTGCGGATCCGCAACACACCATGCCGGCACTCCCCATAGAGATGCCTATTCTTGTCCACAGGCTGCAGACAAGAATAGGACATGCTTTATCTTTTGCTGAGCCGAAACCCGGAAGTTCGGGGCTGCGGCTCCGGAAATTCTGATGCGGTGCCTCCGCACAAGCGCAGTACCACGGCACGGTGCCTCCGCACAAGCGCAGTGCCAGGGCATGGGTAAGGTAAACTTACAGTGAGCATTGACTCATGGACGGCGGCACGGACACTGAGCTCTCAGGGGTAAGGAGATCTGACGGTCTTTTGTCTTGTTAAATACCCTTACCCTCACACTGCACATGCGCGGATTGTAAAATCTCCTTACCCTTACTACACAGTGCGCCAGCCAGCCATGAATCTGAAGCGCGCTGTGTAGTGAGGGCAAGGAGATTTAACAAGACAAAAGACCGTCAGATCTCCTTACCCCTGAGAGCGCATGTGCGGTGTCCGTGCGGGCGTCCATGAGTCAACGCTCACTGTAATTTTACCTTACCCATGCGCTGGTACTGCGCTTGCGCGGAGGCGCACACTCCCGGAAGTCATGTGGGGTACGGTTATTTTTCAAGTTAAGGCTTTTTCTCAGAACACCGGCCTGCTGTTGTCAGCACTAGCGCATAGTGAGAAATGCAATGGCATCGGGGCGTCTGGGGTGGCAATGGACCCCTCATTGACACTGGGCCCGTGGCTGGCCGACCCAAACGCCCCTATTATAATCCACATCTGTACATGTGTCCCTGTGTACACCACCACGCGCCCCTGTGTACACCACCACGCGCCCCTGTGTACACCACCACGCGCCTGTGTATACACCACGACGTGCCCCTGTGTACACCACCACGTGCCCCTGTGTACACCACCACGCGCCCCTGTGTACACCACCACGCGCCCGTGTATACACCACCACACGCCCCTGTGTACACCACCACGCGCCCGTGTATACACCACCACACGCCCCTCCGTACACCGCCACGCGCCCCTCCGTACACTGCCACGCGCCCCTCCGTACACCACCACGCGCCCCTCCGTACACCACCACGCGCCCCTCCACGTACCCCTGACTTTCCGTAAGCCCCTCACTCACCAGCTCCTCTCTCATTCACCGTCAGAGCTGAAAGGAAGGATGTTGATCACGCGTTCTCCTCCTATAAAGCCCGGTGGGTGGAGTGCTTCCACTTTCACCTTCGTAATTTGTCTTCACTTTCACTTCTCTTTTAGTTTATTGGAAATCATGACTTAGTCACCCAGCGATGCAGTAGTGCCGCCATCTCTTCATGTCACCTACGGCTGACAGCAGCGTCCGCACCTTCTCATGCTGTCCACTGTTTATGTATATATATATTGGCTCCATCTTCCCCGGATGCCTGAAGGAACAGCGTGTTACACAGCGGACGGTAAACTCCCCGGACACCGGACGCGGTTGTAGCGACAGTGAAATCTCCACCCATGAGACAAAAAACACGGCATGCAGCGGCAAACAGAAATAACGTACAGTAATGGCGGAGCGATAAGATATTCTGGGGCTGCGATTCTAATACCTGAATTCCCTGCATTTAATTTTATACAAAATGTATTTGCAAAGAATCTCAAATTTACAAACAATTCGGAGCCTCGGCCCCAGAATATCGTATACGTTATTGTGTTTGCGGAGCGCTGCTGCAGTGTGTGCCGTTCGTCTTCATGTTTCTAGCCATGGCGGCAAATTTTGGGGAATTTTTCAAAAAGTTCGGTTCTGAACTGATGTATTATGAGTTAAAGTTCCTCCAGTTCCCCTGGAAATCGGATACAACCCCCTCCCAGGAATTTGTTATCTCTACATGAATTCCCCCATCTCTGGAAGGTAATGACAATGATAGTAAATCCTGACATACACAGTGTGACACGTATGGCGGTGATATCACGCGGCTATTTAGTAAGCCCCCTGCCCGGGCACTAGGCGCAGTCCTGGATCGTGCACACATTGGCTGATACGCAGCGGCAGGAGTCCGGGACTCCTCTAGGGTGCAGCCATTTCCACAAGGAGGAGATCGTGACGGGGGACAGTGGTGGCTGAATACTGCAATACTACGGCATGCACGATACTACATTACACAGTACATGTACAGATACTACTATACACATATACGTACAGATACTACATTACACAATACATGTACAGATACTACTATACACAATACATGTACAGATGCTACTATACACAATACATGTACGGATACTACTATACACAATGCATGTACAGATACTACTATACACAATACATGTACAGATGCTACTATACACAATACGTGTACAGATGCTACTATACACAATACGTGTACGGATGCTACTATACACAATACATGTACAGATGCTACTATGCACAATACGTGTGCGGATGCTACTATACACAATGCGTGTACGGATGCTACTATGCACAATGCATGTACGGATGCTACGTATGCACAATACGCGTACGGATGCTACGTTACACAATGCGTGTACGGATGCTGCTATACACAATGCGTGTTACGGATGCTGCTATGCACAATACGTGTACGGATGCTACTATACACAATGCGTGTGCCGGATGCTACATATGCACAATGCGTGTACGGATGCTACATTACGCAATACGTGTACGGATGCTACTATACGCAATACGTGTACGGATGCTACTATACACAATACGTGTACGGATGCTACTATACACAATACTGCGTTACAGGATGCTACTATGCACAATGCGTGTACGGATGCTACTATACACAATGCGTACGGATGCTACTTACGCAAGCGTGTACGGATGCTACTATGCACAATGCATGTACCGGATGCTACTATACACAATACGTATGTACGGATGCTACTATGCACAATACGTGTACGGATGCTACTATGCACAATGCATGTGCTGGATGCTACTATACACAATACGTGTACGGATGCTACTATGCACAATGCGTGTACGGATGCTACTATACGCAATACGTGTACCGGATGCTACTATACGCAATGCGTGTACGGATGCTACTATACACAATACGTGTACGGATGCTGCTATACGCAATGCGTGTTACGGATGCTGCTATGCACAATGCGTGCACGGATGCTACTATACGCAATGCGTGTACCGGATGCTGCTATGCACAGATACGTATTGCGGATGCTGCTATACGCAGTACGTGTACGGATGCCACTATACGCAATACGTGTACGGATGCTGCTATGCACAATGCGTGTACGGATGCTACTATGCACAATACGTGTACCGGATGCTACTATACGCAATGCATGTACGGATGCTACTATGCACAATGCGTGTGCGGATGCTGCTATGCACAATACTGCGTTGCGGATGCTGCTATGCACAATGCGTGTGCGGATGCTACTATACACAATACGTGTACGGATGCTGCTATGCACAATGCGTGTTGCGGATGCTACTATACACAATAC
>JAKVIS010004170.1:0-13007 GCA_033119425.1 Bufotes viridis | reverse complement strand
TTACTAGGTAAGGATATATTAGTCTTTTTTATATTTTAATCACTTATACACATGCCTTATATTGACACATAACAAATCTTAAACAATTTCTTATGGTAAAGCCGACTTTTAGTATTGCGTACAATTTGGCATCTCAGCACCCCATATTAAAACTGCAAAAGTCATTGAGTGATATTTATTAAGCAAAATACACCACTGTTATGGCAAAAGCCTAAAAGTATGGTGCATCCCACATGTGCACACACTTGCAATTGTGTTTCTCGGCATTTCCGAAGTGCCCAGTAAAGAGGGGGCATGGCTTAGCAGGAGGGGGCAGAGCTTGCATGCACCTGCTGAAAGATTTTCCACAAATTTTGCCAGAAAATGGCAAAAGTTATAGCTGAAATTGCGCCAGTCCCTGGCTAACGAGACCCCAGTTTTCGTAGGCACGAGTGGTGAGATGCACCTACTCTATAAAGAGCCATCTGCTTTTTAAATAAATTCAGGAATATTTCACACACCGTGCAGAGAGAGACCAAGACTGGCACATGGGATTTACTCATTCTATGATACATTTCCAATGAGTACGATAGCTGCTTACGACAGTAAAGACTGGTCCTCTCTCTCTCATCCCTTCACTTTCCCACTCTTTAATCCTCAGCACTCTGAACGTCACAACAGCCTATGCATAACACACTCTCGTCCTCACCTCTTAATGTCGCAGTCATCTCCCTGCCTTCACTCACTCTATATCTTCTGCATTCCCTTGCCCTTCTCCTCCTATTCTGTCAAATCCCTCTTAATTCACTCACAAATTTCACCTCTCACATACCCTCCACTTCTTCCTACCGACTCTGCACTCTCCTCCTAGCTTATCCTTCTTACTGATTGTCAGACCTTGTACAAATCCTTTAAACATAGCGCCGTAGAAATACACAATAACTGATAGTGACACACGTACTTATAGACACTATAGTAATATGAGATGGACATGTGATAATACAATTGAAAAAAATACTGGCCTCCCTCATACCCCCTTCATAGCCAGCCACCTCTCTCCTAGATTACACTGGTCAGTAACGAAGTTAGCCATGCAACAGGGGGAAATCAGACTAACATTGCTAGTGTAAAATTCTAACATAGTCATCCTAAATTTTGATTAATTAAGTCTAGACCTAATTTCTTTTGCTGTCATGAATAACCAGCCCTTTGTGCACTAACATATTGTTTAGGCCCACGACTGCACCCATATGCTGTATCAAGGGACTAAAAATGTATTACTAGTAAGTGACATATATTGTTTTTATTTTTTATCATTTTATACACATGCGTATATTGACAACATAACAAATTTTAAATAATTTCTTATGGTAAAGTGACTTTGTATTGTATACTTATTTCTTAGTACCCATATTAAAACTATTTCCAATGAGTAATACACAGCTACTTAACAGTAAATAATACTGTCACTCCTCTCTCATCCTTCAATTCCACCTCTTTAATCCTCAGACTTCCCTGATCCCGCTAGCAGCCTATACATAACACTCTCTCGTCCTCAACACCCTTAATGTCCTCCGCTGTTATCTCCTGCCTTCACTACCTCTATATCTTCTCATTCCCTTATTCCTTCTCCTCCTTATTCTGTTTAACCTCTTTAATTCATCACCTTCTCACCCTCCACATACTTCTCTCCCTAATTGACTCACCTCCTCCCCTCCTAGCTTATCCTCTTACTTATCAGACCTTGTATCTAAATCCTTAAATATAACAGAAATACACAATAACTGATAGTGACACACATTACTTATAGACACTATAGTAATATGAGCATAGACATGTGTATAATACAATTGAAAAAATAAAAAAAAACTGGCCTCCTCATACCCCTTCATAGCCAGCCACCCCTCTCCTAGATTTCACTTCGGTCATAACAAAGTTGTTGTCACGAACAAGGGGAAATCAGACTAACATTAAGTGTAATACTTAACATAGTCATCCTAAATTTATTAATTAGAATCGAAAATTCTTAATTTTTGCCGATGAATAACCAGCCTTTGTGCACTAACATATTGTTTAGGCCCATGACTGCACCATATGCTGCTATCAAGGGATTAAGAAAATGTATTACTAGTAAGTGACATATATTGTTTTTTTATTTTTTTATCATTTTATACACATGCGTATATTGACAACATAACAAATCTTAAACAATTTCTTATGGTAAATGACTTTGTATTGCATACTTATTTCTTAGTACCTATATTAAAACTGAAGTCATTGGAGGATATTTATTAAGCTAAATACACCACTGTTATGGTGTAAAAAAGTCGCAAAGTATGGTGCATCCTATATGTGCACAATAATTTGCAAATGTGTTTCTTGGCATTTCTCTGAAGTGCCAAGTAAAGAGGGGCATGGCTTAGCAGGAGGGGCAGAGCTTGCGCCGCCTGAAAGATTTTCCATAAATTTTGCCAGAAAATGGCAAAAGTTATAGCTGAAATTGCGCCAGTCCTGGCTAACGCAGACTTCAGTTTGTGGCACGTAGTGGGGTGGAGATGCACCTAATTTATTAAGAGCCATCTGCTTCTTAATAATTTAGGAATATCTCACACCAGTACAGAGAGATCAAGACTGGCATATGGATTTACCATTCTTGATACATTTCCCCAATGAGTAATAACAGCTACTTAAAAGTAAATAGTGTCCTCCTCTCTCATCCTTCATTTCCACCTCTTTAATCCTCATACTTCCTGATCCCCGCTAACAGCCTATACATAACAATCTCTCATCCTCAACCCTAATGTCCTCCGCTGTTATTTTCAGCCTTCACTACCTCTATATCTTCTCATTCCCTTATTCCTTCTCCTCCTTATTCTATTTAACTTCTTTAATTCACCACCTTCTCACCCTCCACATACTTCTCTCCTAATTGACTCACACTCCTCCCCTCCTAGCTTATCCTCTTACTTATCAGACCTTATATCTAAATCCTCAAATATAACAGAAATACACAATAACTGATAGTGACACACATTACTTATAAACACTATAGTAATATGAGCATAGACATGTGTATAATACAATTGAAAAAAAAAAAAACTGGCCTCCTCATACCCCTTCATAGCCAGCCACCCCTCTCCTAGATTTCACTTCGGTCATAACAAAGTTGTTACGAACAAGGGAAATCAGACTAACATTAAGTGTAAAACTTAACATAGTCATCCTAAATTTATTAATTAGAATAAAAAATTCTTAATTTTTTGCCGATGAATAACCAGCCATTGTGCTCTAACATATTGTTTAGGCCCATGACTGCACCATATGCTGCTATCAAGGGACTAAGAAATTGTATTACTAGTAAGTGACATATATTTTTTTATTTTTAATCATTTTATACACATGCCTATATTGACAACATAACAAATCTTAAACAATTTCTTATGGTAAATGACTTTGTATTGCATACTTATTTCTTAGTACCTATAATAAAACTGAAAAGTCATTGGAGGATATTTATTAAGCTAAATACACCACTGTTATGGTGTAAAAAGTCTCAAAGTATGGGGCATCCCATATGTGCACAATAATTTGCAATTGTGTTTCTTGGCATTTCTCTGAAGTGGCAAGTAAGAGGGGCATGGCTTAGCAGGAGGGGCAGAGCTTTGCGCCGCCTGAAAGATTTTCCATAAATTTTGCCAGAAAATGGCAAAAGCTATAGCTGAAATTGCGCCAGTCCCTGGCTAACGCAGACCTCAGTTTGTGGCACGTAGTGGGGTGGAGATGCACCTAATTTATAAAGAGCCATCTGCTTCTTAATAAATTAGGAATATTTCACACCGGTGCAGAGAGATCAATACTGGCACATGGATTTACCATTTATGATACATTTCCCCCAATGAGTAATAACAGCTACTTAACAGTAAATACTGTCCTCCTCTCTCATCCTTCAATTCCACCTCTTTAATCCTCAGACTTCCTGATCCCCGCTAACAGCCTATACATAACACTCTCTCATCCTCACCCTTAATGTCCTCCGCTGTTATCTCCTGCCTTCACTACCTCTATATCTTCTCATTCCCTTATTCCTTCTCCTCCTTATTCTGTTTAACCTCTTTAATTCATCACCTTCTCACCCTCCACATACTTCTCTCCTAATTGACTCACACTCCTCCCCTCTAGCTTATCCTCTTACTTATCAGACCTTGTATCTAAATCCTTAAATATAACAGAAATACACAATAACTGATAGTGACACACATTACTTATAGACACTATAGTAATATGAGCATAGACATGTGTATAATACAATTGAAAAAATAAAAAAACTGGCCTCCTCATACCCCTTCATAGCCAGCCACCCCTCTCCTAGATTTCACTTCGGTCATAACAAAGTTGTTTACGAACAAGGGAAATCAGACTAACATTAAGTGTAATACTTAACATAGTCATCCTAAATTTATTAATTAGAATCGAAAATTCTTAATTTTTTGCCGATGAATAACCAGCCTTTGTGCACTAACATATTGTTTAGGCCCATGACTGCACCATATGCTGCTATCAAGGGATTAAGAAAATGTATTACTAGTAAGTGACATATATTGTTTTTATTTTTATCATTTTATACACATGCGTATATTGACAACATAACAAATCTTAAACAATTTCTTATGGTAAATGACTTTGTATTGCATACTTATTTCTTAGTACCTATATTAAAACTGAAGTCATTGGAGGATATTTATTAAGCTAAATACACCACTGTTATGGTGTAAAAAGTCGCAAAGTATGGTGCATCCCATATGTGCACAATAATTTGCAACTGTGTTTCTTGGCATTTCTCTGAAGTGCCAAGTAAAGAGGGGCATGGCTTAGCAGGAGGGGCAGAGCTTTGCGCCGCCTGAAAGATTTTCCATAAATTTTGCCAGAAAATGGCAAAAGTTTTAGCTGAAATTGCGCCAGTCCCTGGCTAACGCAGACTTCAGTTTGTGGCACGTAGTGGGGTGGAGATGCACCAAATTTATTACGAGCCATCTGCTTCTTAATAAATTAGGAATATTTCACACCGGTGCAGAGAGATCCAAGACTGGCATATGGATTTACCATTCTTGATACATTTCCCCCAATGAGTAATAACAGCTACTTAACAGTAAATACTGTCCTCCTCTCTCATCCTTCATTTCCACCTCTTTAATCCTCAGACTTCCTGATCCCCGCTAACAGCCTATAAATAACACTCTCTCATCCTCAACCTTAATGTCCTCCGCTGTTATCTCCTGCCTTCACTACCTCTATATCTTCTCATTCCCTTATTCCTTCTCCTCCCTATTCTATTTAACCTCTGTAATTCACCACCTTCTCACCCTCCACATACTTCTCTCCTAATTGGCCTTACACTCCTCCCCTCCTAGCTTATCCTCTTACTTATCAGACCTTATATCTAAATCCTTAAATATAATAGAAATACACAATAACTGATAGTGACACACATTACTTATAAACAGTATAGTAATATGAGCATAGACATGTGTATAATACAATTGAAAAAATAAAAGAAAACTGGCCTCCTCATACCCCTTCATAGCCAGCCACCCCTCTCCTAGATTTCACTTCGGTCATAACAAAGTTAGTTACGAACAAGGGAAATCAGACTAACATTAAGTGTAAAACTTAACATAGTCATCCTAAATTTATTAATTAGAATCAAAAATTCTTAATTTTTTGCCCATGAATAACCAGCCATTGTGCACTAACATATTGTTTAGGCCCATGACTGCACCATATGCTGCTATCAAGGGACTAAGAAAATGTATTACTAGTAAGTGACATATATTGTTTTTAATTTTTAATCATTTTATACACATGCCTATATTGACAACATAACAAATCTTAAACAATTTCTTATGGTAAATGACTTTGTATTGCATACTTATTTCTTAGTACCTATATTAAAACTGAAAAGTCATTGGAGGATATTTATTAAGCAAAATACACCACTGTTATGGTGTAAAAAGTCGCAAAGTATGGGGCATCCCATATGTGCACAATAATTTGCAATTGTGTTTCTCGGCATTTCTCTGAAGTGCCCAGTAAGAGGGGCATGGCTTAGCAGGAGGGGCAAAGCTTTGCGCCGCCTGAAAGATTTTCCATAAATTTTGCCAGAAAATGGCAAAAGTTATAGCTGAAATTGCGCCAGTCCTGGCTAACGCAGACTTCAGTTTGTGGCACGTAGTGGGGTGGAGATGCACCTAATTTATTAAGAGCCATCTGCTTCTTAATAATTTAGGAATATCTCACACCAGTACAGAGAGATCAAGACTGGCATACGGATTTACCATTCTTGATACATTTCCCCCAATGAGTAATAACAGCTACTTAAAAGTAAATAGTGTCCTCCTCTCTCATCCTTCATTTCCACCTCTTTAATCCTCATACTTCCTGATCCCGCTAACAGCCTATACATAACAATCTCTCATCCTCAACCCTAATGTCCTCCGCTGTTATTTTCAGCCTTCACTACCTCTATATCTTCTCATTCCCTTATTCCTTCTCCTCCTTATTCTATTTAACTTCTTTAATTCACCACCTTCTCACCCTCCACATACTTCTCTCTAATTGACTCACACTCCTCCCCTCCTAGCTTATCCTCTTACTTATCAGACCTTATATCTAAATCCTCAAATATAACAGAAATACACAATAACTGATAGTGACACACATTACTTATAAACACTATAGTAATATG
The DNA here is from genome assembly GCA_033119425.1 of Bufotes viridis. Lineage (NCBI taxonomy): Eukaryota > Metazoa > Chordata > Amphibia > Anura > Bufonidae > Bufotes > Bufotes viridis. The sequence goes on along the minus strand of JAKVIS010004170.1, from coordinate 6,286 downwards.
AGCATAGACATGTGTATAATACAATTGAAAAATAAAAAAAACTGGCCTCCTCATACCCCTTCATAGCCAGCCACCCCTCTCCTAGATTTCACTTCGGTCATAACAAAGTTGTTACGAACAAGGGAAATCAGACTAACATTAAGTGTAAAACTTAACATAGTCATCCTAAATTTATTAATTAGAATAAAAAATTCTTAATTTTTGCCGATGAATAACCAGCCATTGTGCTCTAACATATTGTTTAGGCCCATGACTGCACCATATGCTGCTATCAAGGGACTAAGAAATTGTATTACTAGTAAGTGACATATATTTTTTTTATTTTTTAATCATTTTATACACATGCCTATATTGACAACATAACAAATCTTAAACAATTTCTTATGGTAAATGACTTTGTATTGCATACTTATTTCTTAGTACCTATATTAAAACTGAAAAGTCATTGGAGGATATTTATTAAGCTAAATACACCACTGTTATGGTGTAAAAAGTCTCAAAGTATGGGGCATCCCATATGTGCACAATAATTTGCAATTGTGTTTCTTGGCATTTCTCTGAAGTGCCAAGTAAGAGGGGCATGGCTTAGCAGGAGGGGCAGAGCTTTGCGCCGCCTGAAAGATTTTCCATAAATTTTGCCAGAAAATGGCAAAAGCTATAGCTGAAATTGCGCCAGTCCCTGGCTAACGCAGACCTCAGTTTGTGGCACGTAGTGGGGTGGAGATGCACCTAATTTATAAAGAGCCATCTGCTTCTTAATAAATTAGGAATATTTCACACCGGTGCAGAGAGATCAATACTGGCACATGGATTTACCATTTATGATACATTTCCCCCAATGAGTAATAACAGCTACTTAACAGTAAATACTGTCCTCCTCTCTCATCCTTCAATTCCACCTCTTTAATCCTCAGACTTCCTGATCCCCGCTAACAGCCTATACATAACACTCTCTCATCCTCACCCTTAATGTCCTCCGCTGTTATCTCCTGCCTTCACTACCTCTATATCTTCTCATTCCCTTATTCCTTCTCCTCGTTATTCTGTTTAACCTCTTTAATTCATCACCATCTCACCCTCCACATACTTCTCTCCTAATTGACTCACACTCCTCCCCTCCTAGCTTATCCTCTTACTTATCAGACCTTGTATCTAAATCCTTAAATATAACAGAAATACACAATAACTGATAGTGACACACATTACTTATAGACACTATAGTAATATGAGCATAGACATGTGTATAATACAATTGAAAAAATAAAAAAACTGGCCTCCTCATACCCCTTCATAGCCAGCCACCCCTCTCCTAGATTTCACTTCGGTCATAACAAAGTTGTTACGAACAAGGGGAAATCAGACTAACATTAAGTGTAATACTTAACATAGTCATCCTAAATTTATTAATTCGAATCGAAAATTCTTAATTTTTTGCCGATGAATAACCAGCCTTTGTGCACTAACATATTGTTTAGGCCCATGACTGCACCATATGCTGCTATCAAGGGATTAAGAAAATGTATTACTAGTAAGTGACATATATTGTTTTTTATTTTTATCATTTTATACACATGCGTATATTGACAACATAACAAATCTTAAACAATTTCTTATGGTAAATGACTTTGTATTGCATACTTATTTCTTAGTACCTATATTAAAACTGAAGTCATTGGAGGATATTTATTAAGCTAAATATACCACTGTTATGGTGTAAAAAAGTCGCAAAGTATGGTGCATCCTATATGTGCACAATAATTTGCAAATGTGTTTCTTGGCATTTCTCTGAAGTGCCAAGTAAGGAGGGGGCATGGCTTAGCAGGAGGGGCAGAGCTTTGCGCCGCCTGAAAGATTTTCCATAAATTTTGCCAGAAAATGGCAAAAGTTATAGCTGAAAGTGCGCCAGTCCTGGCTAACGCAGACTTCAGTTTGTGGCACGTAGTGGGGTGGAGATGCACCTAATTTATTAAGAGCCATCTGCTTCTTAATAATTTAGGAATATCTCACACCAGTACAGAGGATCAAGACTGGCATATGGATTTACCATTCTTGATACATTTCCCCAATGAGTAATAACAGCTACTTAAAAGTAAATAGTGTCCTCCTCTCTCATCCTTCATTTCCACCTCTTTAATCCTCATACTTCCTGATCCCGCTAACAGCCTATACATAACAATCTCTCATCCTCAACCCTAATGTCCTCCGCTGTTATTTTCAGCCTTCACTACCTCTATATCTTCTCATTCCCTTATTCCTTCTCCTCCTTATTCTATTTAACTTCTTTAATTCACCACCTTCTCACCCTCCACATACTTCTCTCCTAATTGACTCACACTCCTCCCCTCCTAGCTTATCCTCTTACTTATCAGACCTTATATCTAAATCCTCAAATATAACAGAAATACACAATAACTGATAGTGACACACATTACTTATAAACACTATAGTAATATGAGCATAGACATGTGTATAATACAATTGAAAAAAAAAAAAAACTGGCCTCCTCATACCCCTTCATAGCCAGCCACCCCTCTCCTAGATTTCACTTCGGTCATAACAAAGTTGTTACGAACAAGGGAAATCAGACTAACATTAAGTGTAAAACTTAACATAGTCATCCTAAATTTATTAATTAGAATAAAAAATTCTTAATTTTTTGCCGATGAATAACCAGCCATTGTGCTCTAACATATTGTTTAGGCCCATGACTGCACCATATGCTGCTATCAAGGGACTAAGAAATTGTATTACTAGTAAGTGACATATATTTTTTTATTTTTAATCATTTTATACACATGCCTATATTGACAACATAACAAATCTTAAACAATTTCTTATGGTAAATGACTTTGTATTGCATACTTATTTCTTAGTACCTATAATAAAACTGAAAAGTCATTGGAGGATATTTATTAAGCTAAATACACCACTGTTATGGTGTAAAAAGTCTCAAAGTATGGGGCATCCCATATGTGCACAATAATTTGCAATTGTGTTTCTTGGCATTTCTCTGAAGTGGCAAGTAAGAGGGGCATGGCTTAGCAGGAGGGGCAGAGCTTTGCGCCGCCTGAAAGATTTTCCATAAATTTTGCCAGAAAATGGCAAAAGCTATAGCTGAAATTGCGCCAGTCCCTGGCTAACGCAGACCTCAGTTTGTGGCACGTAGTGGGGTGGAGATGCACCTAATTTATAAAGAGCCATCTGCTTCTTAATAAATTAGGAATATTTCACACCGGTGCAGAGAGATCAATACTGGCACATGGATTTACCATTTATGATACATTTCCCCCAATGAGTAATAACAGCTACTTAACAGTAAATACTGTCCTCCTCTCTCATCCTTCAATTCCACCTCTTTAATCCTCAGACTTCCTGATCCCCGCTAACAGCCTATACATAACACTCTCTCATCCTCACCCTTAATGTCCTCCGCTGTTATCTCCTGCCTTCACTACCTCTATATCTTCTCATTCCCTTATTCCTTCTCCTCCTTATTCTGTTTAACCTCTTTAATTCATCACCTTCTCACCCTCCACATACTTCTCTCTAATTGACTCACACTCCTCCCCTCTAGCTTATCCTCTTACTTATCAGACCTTGTATCTAAATCCTTAAATATAACAGAAATACACAATAACTGATAGTGACACACATTACTTATAGACACTATAGTAATATGAGCATAGACATGTGTATAATACAATTGAAAAAATAAAAAAAATGGCCTCCTCATACCCCTTCATAGCCAGCCACCCCTCTCCTAGATTTCACTTCGGTCATAACAAAGTTGTTTACGAACAAGGGAAATCAGACTAACATTAAGTGTAATACTTAACATAGTCATCCTAAATTTATTAATTAGAATCGAAAATTCTTAATTTTTTGCCGATGAATAACCAGCCTTTGTGCACTAACATATTGTTTAGGCCCATGACTGCACCATATGCTGCTATCAAGGGATTAAGAAAATGTATTACTAGTAAGTGACATATATTGTTTTTATTTTTTATCATTTTATACACATGCGTATATTGACAACATAACAAATCTTAAACAATTTCTTATGGTAAATGACTTTGTATTGCATACTTATTTCTTAGTACCTATATTAAAACTGAAGTCATTGGAGGATATTTATTAAGCTAAATACACCACTGTTATGGTGTAAAAAAGTCGCAAAGTATGGTGCATCCTATATGTGCACAATAATTTGCAAATGTGTTTCTTGGCATTTCTCTGAAGTGCCAAGTAAAGAGGGGGCATGGCATAGCAGGAGGGGCAGAGCTTTGCGCCGCCTGAAAGATTTTCCATAAATTTTGCCAGAAAATGGCAAAAGTTATAGCTAATTGCGCCAGTCCTGGCTAACGCAGACTTCAGTTTGTGGCACGTAGTGGGGTGGAGATGCACCTAATTTATTAAGAGCCATCTGCTTCTTAATAATTTAGGAATATCTCACACTAGTACAGAGAGATCAAGACTGGCATATGGATTTACCATTCTTGATACATTTCCCCCAATGAGTAATAACAGCTACTTAAAAGTAAATAGTGTCCTCCTCTCTCATCCTTCATTTCCACCTCTTTAATCCTCATACTTCCTGATCCCCGCTAACAGCCTATACATAACAATCTCTCATCCTCAACCCTAATGTCCTCCGCTGTTATTTTCAGCCTTCACTACCTCTATATCTTCTCATTCCCTTATTCCTTCTCCTCCTTATTCTATTTAACTTCTTTAATTCACCACCTTCTCACCCTCCACATACTTCTCTCCTAATTGACTCACACTCCTCCCCTCCTAGCTTATCCTCTTACTTATCAGACCTTATATCTAAATCCTCAAATATAACAGAAATACACAATAACTGATAGTGACACACATTACTTATAAACACTATAGTAATATGAGCATAGACATGTGTATAATACAATTGAAAAAAAAAAAAAAAACTGGCCTCCTCATACCCCTTCATAGCCAGCCACCCCTATCCTAGATTTCACTTCGGTCATAACAAAGTTGTTACGAACAAGGGGAAATCAGACTAACATTAAGTGTAAAACTTAACATAGTCATCCTAAATTTATTAATTAGAATAAAAAATTCTTAATTTTTTGCCGATGAATAACCAGCTATTGTGCTCTAACATATTGTTTAGGCCCGTGACTGCACCATATGCTGCTATCAAGGGACTAAGAAATTGTATTACTAGTAAGTGACATATATTTTTTTTTATTTTTTAATCATTTTATACACATGCCTATATTGACAACATAACAAATCTTAAACAATTTCTTATGGTAAATGACTTTGTATTGCATACTTATTTCTTAGTACCTATAATAAAACTGAAAAGTCATTGGAGGATATTTATTAAATAAATACACCACTGTTATGGTGTAAAAGAGAGTCTCAAAGTATGGGGCATCCCATATGTGCACAATAATTTGCGGTTGTGGTTCTTGGCATTTCTCTGAAGTTAGCCAAGTAAGAAGAGGAGCATGGCCCAGCAGGAGGGGCAGAGCTTTGCGCCGCCTGAAAGATTTTCCATAAATTTTTGCCAGAAAATGGCAAAAGCTATAGCTGATGCGCCAGTCCCTGGCTAACGCAGACTTCAGTTTGGCGCGTAGTGGGGTGGAGATGCACCTAATTTATTAAGAGCCATCTGCTTCTTAATAATTTAGGAATATCTCACACCAGTACAGAAGATCAAGACTGGCATATGGATTTGCCATTCTTGATACATTTCCCCCAATGAGTAATAACAGCTACTTAAAAGTAAATAGTTGTCCTCCTCTCTCATCCTTCATTTCACCTCTTTAATCCTCATACTTCCTGATCCGCTTCAACAGCCTATACATAACAATCTCTCATCATCCTCAGCCCTAATGTCCTCCGCTGTTATTTTCAGCCTTCACTACCTCTATATCTTCTCATTCCCTTATTCCTTCTCCATCCTTATTCCTATTTAACTTCTTTAATTCACCACCTTCTCACCACTCCACATACTTCTCTCTAATTGACTCACACTCCTCCTCCTAGCTTATCCTCTTACTTATCCAGACCTTATGTCTAAATCCTCAAATATAACTCAGAAATACACAATAACTGATAGTTGGCTGCATTACTTATAAACACTATAGTAATATGAGCATAGACATGTGTATAATACAATTGAAAAAAAAAAAAAAAAACTGGCCTCCTCCTTGCCCCTTCATAGCCAGCCACCTCTCCTAGATTTCACTTCGGAGGTCATAACAAAGTTGTTCTGAACAAGGGGAAATCAGAC
>JAKVIS010004169.1:0-14676 GCA_033119425.1 Bufotes viridis | reverse complement strand
ACACAGTTGCCAATAAGTCAACCGCAGTTAGTGTCTCAAGAGGTTGATGATGAGACACAGTTGTCAATAAGTGAGGTTGTAGTTATGTCAACAAGTCAGGAGGATGACCAGAGTGAGGAAGTGGAGGGGGAGGGATCCAAAGCACCGTAACAGGCTGGAGGAGGCAGTGGGATGGCAAAAGGGAGAAGGCGGGCGACACCAAACAGGCCAGCAACTATTCCACGGAGCACCCTCTTGCAGAAATCGCCCTTGCAAAGGGGTTGGTGTTCAGCAGTCTGGCGCTTTTTTAATGAAAGTGAGGACAATAAAAGAATTGTTATTTGCAACCTGTGCCGTACCAAAATGAGCAGGGGCATGAACACTTGCAACCTCACCACCACCAGCATGATCCGCCACATGGCATCAAAGCATCTTAATAGGTGGGCCGAACGCCGGGGTCCACAATCAGTGTCTGCGGGTCACACCACTGCCTCCTCTTCCCCTGCGTTACGTGCTGTCCAATCCCCTGTGCAAGACGCAGGCCAGGATGCCTCCCGCCCTGCACATGGACTTTCGCAAGCACCATCAGCTAGCACATCCACTTCTGTGTCCCAGCACAGCTTACAGATGACCATAGCCCAGGCCTTAGAACGAAAGCGCAAATACCCAGCCACCCACCCACAGGCCATAGCACTAAATGCACACCTTTTCAAATTGCTGGCCCTTAAAATGTTGCCATTTAGGCTTGTGGACACTAAGGCTTTCCACAGCCTGATGGCGGTGGCTGTCCCTCGTTACTCAGTCCCCAGCCGCCACTATTTTGCCCGGTGTGCCATCTCCGCCTTACACCAGCATGTGTCCTGTAACATCACCTGTCCCCTGACCAACGTAGTTATTGAGAAGGTCCACTTAACGACTGACACATGGACAAGTGCTTGTGGCCAGGGACGCTACATTTCCCTGATGACACACTGGGTGAATGTTGTGAAGGCCGGGAGAGATTCATACCCTGGGATGGCACAGGCTCTAATGACGCCAAGGATTGCGGGCCCTACTTCCATCAGGTTTTCCGCCACCACCTACATTAGTAGCTGCAACCCCCTCTTCTTCTCTTTCACCTCCTCCTCCACTTCCACCTCTGAATTCTCATCTTGCAGAACCAGTCAGCCATCAGTCAGTAGCTGGTAGCAGTGTAGCACTCTTGTGGGGAAGCGGCAACAGGCCGTGCTGAAACTTATTTGCTTAGGTGACAAACAGCACACCGCTGCAGAGCTGTGGCAGGGTATAAGGGACCAGACTGAGCTGTGGCTCTCGTCACTCAACCTACAATACGTGCAACTTCACGTTTTATCAGGTCTGAGTAGATACTACTGATTGGTGCACTAAGTATTATTGTGACATCACAGCACTGGGTCTAACAGAGAAACAAATCCCTATCACAGCACAGTAATTCCTATCACAATACCTAATACCCTGCACTGGAACCAGCTACAGCTACTCTATATCACTAACTAACCTACACTGACTATCTCCCACTAACTATCTGTATTATATATATGAGCTATCTAATGTAATTAAATAAGGATCCAGATGAGCCTGCAAAGCAGATAGCACAGCAATGACACTGCTCTCTCTCTCTCTCTCTCTCTCTCTCTCAGAACTGCAAAAAACAGCAAAAAATGGCTGCTGGGGAGTTTCTTCTATAGTAAAGGGGTAGGCAACTTTCCTATTGGTTGCTAGGGATGTTGCTAAGCTCTGAGAAAGATATTGCAGCCTTCTCACTAGCCCACAAGCAAGAAGGGAGGTTACTGATGAAAAAAAATAGAATATTCGCAATTACGAAGATATAGCACTATATTCTAGATTTTCGCGAATTCTCGAAGTGCGATAAAAATTTGCAATGAACACTACTGAGCTACAGACCACGGGCCTTTGAGAGGGTACCAGCCTTCTGAGATAGGGAGGAACAGCTATCTCAGGCCTTTCGTCAGCATCAAAACCTTCTTCTTGCAGGGAGGAGACTGAAGAAACCTGTATTGTTTTCACCTCAATTCTTCCAGTAAAGAAGCACACTGGTTAAATGCAGACACTGACTCTCTGGACTTATTTCCCATTGGGATTCACCATCCCTTCTGGAGAGCAGCAACACGTGGTGACTAGTGTTGAGTGAGCATGCTCGGCCGAACTGGTGTTTGACTCGGGCATCACAATGCTTGAGTCAGTGTATTTTAATTTAATGTAGCCTCTATTTCTGAAAAGTTTCTGCCGGGATTTGAACTCACAACTTTCTACATTAGAGACAAGGACCTTAACCACTCAGCTATAAAGCTGAATGATAAACTGTGTAAAAAAAAACTCATAGTAGTTTGTTATGTAGTAAGTATTTCTATACAGCAGAAGTATCATTTGATATTTCACTGCAGGTTAACATGTATCTGTATAGCATAGAGGTTAAGGTTCTTGGCTTTAATGGAGGTTATATACACCTACAAAAAAGGCCCCAAAATGACTCATAAACGGCTGCGGCAGAAAACCAAAGCACAACATCCAATAATTGCTCCGCAGGAGCAAGAGAAGACACAGCCCAAGTATACAAAAGTATAAAGATTTATTAGCAGATAAATAAATAGACAATTGATAACAAATACATACACATTAATTGTGCGGTGGAGGAGCACAGAGTGAATGCCCAAGAACCACCACTGACACTGAATATCCCCCACACCACAAAAATAGTTAAGCACTCAATAGTATAGCAACGGTAAGGTTGGAGGTCATAATAAACCCCAGAAAATTAAACAACATGGCCAGAATTTGTATGAAGTAATCAGACAGTCTAGGACACAGATAACATACCGTTAGCCATAGTGTAAGGGGGGAGTCAGCACCAGTGGAACAGAACACCCTCGACGTGCGTTTCGCACTTCGCTTCGTCAGGAGGTACAATAACATCCCCAAAAAACCCCCCAATTATAGTGCAGTGCTCGCCTTGATTGGTTAGAAAATAATTATCTAATTAGAGACAGCCATTGTTTAGTATCGAGCGAGCTTACCCTGGTGATGCGGACGCGGTCCTCCACGAGGACGCCGGCTCATCAGGAGGTGGAGTGACGCGCTTCCGGCGCGTCAGTCCAGCTACCAAGGAGACCGTGCGACGTCATCACGTGGACCCGCCCGCAGCGCACCACAGGAACTCGCTACAGCGGTAGTCATAGTAGCGAATTATACAAAGGGGCACAGCACAGGACGGAAGCCAGATATACAATATGGAATCATATAGAGACCGAAAAAGCAAACAAAAAAGAATATGAGAAGGTAACCCCAACTATAAGATCTCATAATCAAAAGTGATAGTGTGTATATATAGTGAAGACCATATTTCATTCAAAGTACAAGATAATAAATACAAAAAGTGAAAAAATAGAAAATAATAATAATCAGAGTTAGTGAATACAAAACTAAAAATCTAATCTTATTAGCCGTTCAGTGGTGAACATACATTGTTTTATAAACATTTTTGTGGTGTAGTAATAAGAAAAAATAGTACGTCTTATTAGCCGTTTTGGGTTAAACGTGCATTTCTTTATAGACATTTTTGTGGTGTATTAAGAAAAAAAAGTACATCTTATCAGCCATTCAGCGGTGAACGTACATGGTTTTATAGACATTTTTGTTATGTAGTAATAAGTAGGGTTGAGTGGACCCGTGGATGTTCGGGGTTGACAGGTTCGGCCAAACTTCGGGTCAAAGTTCGGGTTTGGGACCCGCACTCACACCCAAACCCCATTGAAGTTAATGGGGACCCGAACTTTGGGGCACTAAAATGGCTGTAAAATAGTCATAGTAAGGGCTAGAGGGCTGCAAGTGGAAGCAAAACGGGGGTGACAATTTCCCTGTTAACAAATGTGGATAGAGAAATGACTTAAAATAACATAGAATATAAAAATTAAATAAAAATTATAATCTTGAACTAGGAGGTAGAGGTCAAAGTGCAGTAGGAGGTTGAGGAGGCGGTGGACGTGGCGGTGTAGGTGGAAGCGGCGGTGGAGAAGGAGAAGGTAGCCAACACTGTTTTTGTTGTTTTATTATTTTTATTTTTTTTCCTTTAATTATTATTTTTTTTATATAAATTTGAAAACATTGGAAATAGACAAGAGAATGCAAAGAGAAAGTGTGCTAGAGTCTAACAATGGCTGGGTGCGGCCGGTATACTTTTATATTCAGCACAAGGTACGGACAAGTCCAGTGGGATCCATGCCTGGTTCATTTTAATGAACGTGAGCTTGTCCACATTGGCTGTGGACAGGCTGCTGCTCTTGTCTGTGATCAACCCCCCTCCCGTGCTGAACGTACTGTCGCCTATGTGCACGTGAGGAAGGTGTTTCATTTGGGCATGTAGCTGGCACAGATCGACCACATCCACGTCCTCTCCTTGCAACAGGAGCTCCACCAACACCAGCAGAATCACGACCAGGGCCATATCCCTTATTTGATGCTCTCCTCATTCTTTGAGGTCACCCAACGAATTAACAGATGGATAAACTAGATTTATTTTCCTGTCACGTATGCAGTGCAGGTGTACCTTAGACAAACAATGGGTATATTTCACCCACAGAACTAACAGATAAATTAACTAGATTTATTTCCCTGTCATGTATGCAGTGCAGGTGTACCTCAGACAAACAATAGGTATATGTCACCCACCGAACTAACAAATGGATTAACTATTATATTTTTGTGAAAAAAGAAGGTTCCTGGACACCACTGCTGTTGTTCTCTTGTGTCTTTATTATATAGCTTAGATTACAGTATGCGGTATGCCAGTTATAGGTAAATATTGTAGCAACGTTTCGGCGATAAACGCCTTCATCAGGACACTGGTCGTGCCGCACTATGTGGAAATCCGTAAGTATAGTTGTTGTATGGAGCTCTATGGTTCCAGTGGCAGAGCTGTGTGGACTCAATGTTTTGAAGTCTCCTAGCTGCCAATCTGGAGAAGACATCAGCCAATTCCTCCGGAAGGCGGGCAAGCAGGGATGATGAGAGTCGCGTGGCAGCTGGTGCTGCAAGTGGTCAGGCTGCTGGCCCTGGGACTGTTGAGGGGGCATCAGTGATGTGCAGACAGTAGCGGATGATGAAGATGATGTAGCCGATCACACTTGGGAGCTGGGTGAAGAAGGGGCTTCATCATAATCAGGAGAAGAGGGTGGCAGCTTGCGCGTGAGGCAGTGGCTCAGCCAGCAAGGTGGTAGCGTGGCCGTGAGTCAACAGGGTGGCAGCAGTGGGAGGTCGGGAGCCAAATGTGCCCGGGGTAGAACGCCCGCTTTGCAGGAGCCTACTGGCCCGTAAAGTAGCGGTGCAGAGGTTCACGGGGCAGCGGCGGTAGCAGTCAGTCAATGAGGACTGTTGGTGAAAAATCACCTGCCACCTCACCAGTATGTGGTCTCCTCATGCTACTGACACCTCACCACTCTGTCACTGGGCCACTCGGGGTCTCCTCATGTTGCTGCCATCTCACCACTCTATGGTCTCCTTATGCTGCTGCCAACTCACCACTCTGTCACTGGGCCACTCTGTGATCTCCTGATGGTCCTGCCACCTCACCACTCTGTCACCTCCAGGGCCGGCTTTTGGGGTGTACGAACTGTGCAGCCGCACAGGGCGCCAAGGCAACAGGGGCGTCCGGGCGGCCGACACAGCTCGCACGCAGTTAGTCTTTCATGCTCAGCCTGGGCCCGCGCGTTGCCTTTTTTTCTGACTTTACCTCACTTGCGCCGCGCGGCTTCCAGCCTCCTGAGTCCCGCCCATCCCCAGCCTGCTGCTTGACTATAAGTAGTCCGGCCGCCACTGCCCTCTGCCTTACAGCAAGTTCCAAGTTCATAGGCTCAGGGCAGGCCAGGGGGGCGTGACAAGCGGTGCCGTGGCGGTGGGAAGCAGGAGACAATGCAGCAGCCCGCAGGTCCTAGAGGTGAGCTGAATGACTGTGTGTCAGCCGCCCTAAGCCAGAGCCCCAGCTTGAAGACGCAGCCTGGCAGCTAGCAGCAGGAGAGGAGACATCAGCTGGAAGGAAGCCTGGACAGACAGGACTCAGGAGAGTCAACTCAGGAGGACAGCTCTTAGGGTAGGTGGTGACCTGTCACCTGTGATAAATGATTTTTATGATCTATGATGATAAATCTACAGTGTGTGAATCAACAGTGTGTATCTGGACTCTGGACTGGACTCTGTCGATGGGGTCACTGGGGTGATCTTCTAAAAATGATGAGAGAAGTACTGTCTTCCATTAAATGCAGGCAGGTAGTGGCCTAGCTTGCTAGCAGCCATGAAAATGTACCAAGGGCATTAGGGCAGGCACAGCAGCATCCATTAAATGCAGGCAGGGGGGCCTAGCTAGCAGCCATGTGAAAATGTACCAAGGGCAGCAGGCACAGCAGCATCGATCCAACTAAGTGAGCACTAGGCTACTTAGTTGGATGCTGCTATGCCTTCCTGGTACATTTTCATGGCTGCTAGCTAGGCCACTGCCTGCATTTAAGGCCCATTCAGACGGCCGTATGAACGGATCCGCACCCATTCTGCATAACGGGTACGGACCCATTCATTTTAATGGGGCCGCAAAAGATGAGGGCAGCACACCGTGTGTCCATGCGGCGGACCCGAAAAAAATATAGAGCATGTCCTATTCTTGTCCGCGATTACGGAGAAGAATAGGCATTTTCTATATAGAGCTGGCCATGTGCGCTCCGCAAAATGCGGAACGTGCACGCCCAGTTCTCCGTGTTTTGTGGATACGCAATTTGCGGACTGCAAAACACATACTGCTATCTGAATGAGCCCTAACTTGGACTGTAGTAGCTACTTGGGACCATACACTTGTGTGCTCTGAGTATTGGGCAATGCACACGCTGCACACCGGCAGCTCCAGGTAGTTCTAAATGATGAGAGAAGATAAGCGCTAGGCCACTTAGTAGGATGCTGCTGTGCCTGCCCTTGGTACATTTTCATCATGGCTGCTAGCTAGGCCACTGCCTGCATTTAATAGATGGATGTTCGTTCCGAGTCGGAACGAACATCCATCCATTATTCAGATAAGGACTCGTTCATATCACCGTTTCTCTTTTCTGTTCTCCGGCTCCTTTAAAGAGCAGTAGAAAAGGAAAGGACGGATTCTGTTCATAACTGACACCTAACTGACACCAACGGAGCCTAAAAACCCCATAGACTATAATAGGGTCCGTTTGGTGTCCTGCATGCAGTACTTTCGTCTCCGCTCAAAAATCATGTTCTGAGAGGACACCAAACGGACCCCATTATATTCTATGGGGTATTTACGCTCCACTGTTTTCAGTTAGGTGTCAGTTATGAACAGAATCCGTCCTTTCCGTTCTCCTGCTCCTTAGCGGGCCGGAAAACGGAAAAGAGAAACAGTGATGTGAAAGGAGCCTAAGGAGTGCTGTCTTTCTGGTACATCCACAGCCCACACAAAACCAGCAATGGTTCCCCACCTGCTCACAGGTTTATTTCTCAGCAGTTGCACTTGAGCCTTGCTATGTAGATCTTCCAGCCTTTGGCTCTAGTCTTGCATTAGCGCTTTATATTACCTCTAAAAAACAATGTTAAAAAGGTAGCAGTTAGCTGTTTTTTTTCTGTATTTAATGTATTTAATATACATTATTGTTACCAGTCAATTCCGTTATTTATTATTGTACTTGTGTGCACTTGCACTTAAACTATCTGTAATTTTAAAAAAATGTTGGTTACAAAGATTGTTTTCCGCTTTGTGTAAACTGGGCGGGGGGCGCCACAAGATTAGCTCGCACAGGGCACCTGATGACCTAAGGCCAGCCCTGGTCACCTCACAACTCTGTGGTCTCCTCATGCTGCTGCCAACTCACCACTTTTTTACTGGGCCACTCTGTGAACTTCTCATGCTTTTCCTACCCTCTCCACTCCATGACTGGGCCACTATTTTGTTTTTTGGTCTGGTTGACATCACCATTTATTTGACCCTTCTTCTGATTTGTCAGAAGGAAGAAAAATTAGACACACAATAGATCCTGTCTGGACCCTATTTTGTATTAGAATTGGCTTTTCATTTGGTAGCCAAAAGCAGGAGTACAAAACACAGAAGGCATGCAAATATCCCATTCACGTGTCATCTCTGTTTTGGATCCACTCCTGTTTTTATTTTTAGCACAGGTTCTGTAGAAATCTATAAGGAATAAATAAGTGAAGTGTGCAGTGATTCTAAGAGCGCCGCCTGTCATCTGCATGTCATACTGACTCAGAGTATTATTTCACTACCACATCAGACTCCCTATGCATGTTTCTGCAGGGTACAGTGTTCTACACCACTAAAAAGGCTCTCTGCAGCCAGGAAATAGCTGTTTTTTAATGCGATTCGTCACAAAAAAATTCGGAACGAATCTAATCTTTTTGAAAGATCCGGCATACCAACCGAATCGAATTTTTGAGAAATCCTCTAATAGCAGTAATGTAATTTAGAAAAATCCATGTTTCTAGTGTTTGCCAATGTTTTTGCTCTTGGAGCAGGATGCTGCTACCTATACTGTTTGTTTGCTATTCTGAAAATAGACCATCAAAGTAATGGAATTGACAATCCTTTTAACCTCTCCCGGGCTCTTCTGATCCGACGCATCTACGCGTGATCTCGTGAGACGCGAGATTTCGCGTAGATGTGCCCGCGCATGCGCAGATCGCGCACGGCAAAAGGCGCAGGGCCAGTTGGTCATCAGCCTGCCAGCCAATCGGCAGCGCTGGCGGGCTGATGACTTTAAAAAAAACGAATGAGAAGCCATTTAACCCATCATATTTGTAAATATGATGGATTAAATGGCTTCTGTGCCCTCTCCTTTTCGTCGGTTGGACCCAGGAGAGAGCACACCTTACTGTGAGTACACCCAAGCACCACACACTTGCCCCTGATCAGCCCCCCATCACCCAAATTAACCCCTTGATCACCCCTTTCATCACCTGTCAATCATCTAGTGAAAGGGAAAAAAGTGATCAGTGTAAACTGTCACTTTTTTTTTCACTAGGATTGACTTTTAGGTTTAGATTACATTAGGCCCCTTTGGTAGGTAGTTAGCGTTAGCGCCCAGCCCACCGCACCGCAGTCACTGGTTCGCTGATTAGCGTAGCGCTAATCAGCGTTTGTACTTTTGTAGTATCTGTAAGTGATCAGAACTGATCACGGTCAGATATATAATAGTACTAGTGTCACCTTAGTTCGCCCTCCACCCAAAACGCAGTGTTTGCCCGATCAGGCCTGATCGGTCGCCCACACCTGCGTTCGCCCACCCCACCGCAGTGCCAAAAAAATTTTTTTGTAATCACTGCACAATCCCTTCACAAGCGCTGCGGCGATAAAAAAATCAGTTTTGATCTTTTTTTATCAATTGCAGCGGCTTCTGTACTTCGCTACCCTCTCAATTGTAAGACAGGCTTGCTTTTTTTCTTGGGTAGTCTCAGGGAATACCCCCTAAAGTTAGACGCCCAAATGTCAAACTAGGGGTATTCCTCTGAAGAGGCCTACAGGATTCTGACCCAGTCGGATGAGGAATGGGAACCCTCATCTGACGAATCTAGCGGGTCAGAATACGAACCTGTAGAGAGCAGTGGCAGTCTGACCCAAAGTTCGGACGAGGAGGTTGAGGTCCCAGATAGAACCAGGCGTACCCGGCCCTCTGTTGCTAGACCGCAGGTTGCGCAGGATCCGCTTCAAGGGAAGCAGAGTGGGGCTGGCACTGCCGGATTACGTGGTGAGGCATACACCAGCAGCGCAGCCCGTCCTGGACCTTCTACCAGCACTGCCGTACAACATGGTGAAGTGGCGAGCACCAGAAGGGCAGTAGAAGCTGGTACGGTGGCACGTGCAGTAGTTTTCCCGTCGCAGCCACCGCGCAGACAGGCCCGTAGAGCCCCTAGAGTCCCTGAGGTGCTGGCAAACCCTGATTGGCAGCCCCCAACTTCAGCCGCACCATTAGTTCCCCCTTTCACCGCCCAGTCAGGAGTTCGGGTGGAAACAGCTCAGATAGGATCGGCGCTGGGGTTTTTTGAGCTGTTTTTCACTGCGGAGCTCTATGACCTAGTCGTGGCAGAAACAAACAGATATGCCACTCAATTTATCGCCGACAACTTGGGAAGCTCTTATGCCCAGCCTTTCCGGTGGAAACCAGTCCAAGTTTCCGAATTTAGAACTTTTCTGGGCCTTCTCCTCAGCATGGGCATTACAAAAAAACATGAATTGCGGTCATATTGGTCCACGAACCCAATTCATCACATGCCCATGTACTCTGCTGCCATGTCCAGGACACGTTTTGAGACCATCCTGCGTTTCCTGCACTTTAGTGACAACACCACCTCCCGTCCCAGAGGCCACCCAGCTTTTGACCGACTCCATAAAATTCGGCCCTTCATAGACCATTTCAACCAGAAATTTGCAGATTTGTATACCCCTGCACAAAACATCTGCGTAGACGAGTCCCTTGTACATTTTACCGGGCGCCTTGGCTTCAAGCAGTACATCCCAAGCAAGCGCGCCCGGTATGGGGTCAAATTGTATAAGCTCTGTGAAAGGGCCACAGGCTATACGCACAAATTTCGGATCTATGAGGGAAAAGATCAGACCCTGGAGCCGGTCGGTTGCCCTGACTACCTGGGGAGCAGTGGGAAGATAGTCAAGGGGTACCATCTTTATGTGGACAACTTTTACACAAGTGTGGCCCTCTTCAGGCATTTGTTCCTAGAACAGATTGGCTGCTGCGGCACCTAGTCGCCAGGGCTTCCTCCAACGGCTCATTACCACCAGACTTACAAGGGGGCAGAGGGCTGCCTTGTGTAACGAAGAACTGCTCGCGGTGAAATGGAGAGACAAGCGTGACGTTTACATGCTCTCCTCCATTCACGCAGACACGACAGTCCAAATTGAACGGGCAACCAGTGTCGTTGAAAAGCCCCTCTCAGTCCACGACTATAACCTCCACATGGGAGGGGTGGACTTCAACGACCAGATGTTGGCCCCTTATTTTATTTCCCGAAAGACCAGACGCTGGTAAAAGAAGGTGTCTGTATATTTGATTCAATTGGCTCTATATAACAGTTACGTTCTCTACAGTAAGGCTGGGAGAGCGGGATCCTTCCTCAAATTCCAGGAAGAGATCATCGAGAACCTCCTGTATCCAGGAGGTTCCGTGGCCCCAACCACCAGTGTAGTTAGCCGTCTACACGAGCGGCACTTCCCCAGCGTTGTGCCTGGTACCTCAACCCAACCGCCACCCCGAAAAAGATGTCGTGTCTGTAGCAGGAGTGGAATAAGGCGTGACACCCGTTATTTCTGTCCTGACTGTCCTGACCACCCTGCCCTATGCCTTGGAGAGTGTTTCTGGAAGTACCACACTCAGGTACACTTAGGGACCTAGGGACAGCACTACACAGGTAGTTTTTTTTCCACTCAGGCTCTAGGGTCTCTCAGGACACTAGGTTTTGAGACACCCTAACACATAGGGGTGCTGGTGTGCTACAGCAGAAGTTTGAAGCGGTAGAAACCTCTCCTTTCACTTGGGATAACGTGTATAATGTACTTCGCACCATCTCTGTGTGATTTACACTTTACACATTGTCCCATGGGAAAGGAGAGGTTTCTGCTAGGAAAATAAAGAGTGAGATGGTAAAAAAAAAAAAAAATTAAACAGGTAGCAAGAAAAAAAAATCTTGAGTTAGTTCAGGTTTTTATGTTCATGTTTTACAATGTTCTGGTTTTATAAAGTTTGCAAAGTTCAAGTTATGAGCCTGCTGCCTGTTTTTTCTTCTTTTTTTTTTTTTTCCCCATAACCACCCTTTATTTTCCAGGTAGACCAACGGACCAACCGACGAAAACGCCGCAGCACTGATGTGAATTCTGAGAGAAGCATTGCGCTGCTATCAGAAGACACGTGAAGTCGGTGTATGCGGCACTGCAAGACGAGATTTCTACTCTGCAGGACAGGTACGTTTGCCCTGGCATATGAGCTGAGGAGAGGTGTTGGAGTTCATATGCTTTGGCAAACACTTTGTATCAAAAATCTGGCAAAGATGTCTTCCTCCACACCGATCGATTGATCGATGTGAATGGAGAAATCACGTTTGCCAGGACATAGGAAGCTGAGTGGGTATGGATGTTTGGGCGGAGCCCTATGTCCTGGCAATCGCCAGGCCCCTCTTTTTCTTGCATATTTTTGGCAGAGATTTTTCATCCACATCGATCGATGCGAATGAGGAAATCTGTGCCATTCGTTTTTTCTTTCAGCCCAGAGGCTGAACAGAAAAAAAAATCTCATTACCTGTATGCTCCATATAAGGAGAATAGCAGAAACTCCTAATGCTGGCGATACAGGTAATGATTGCGGAGACCCTCAAATGCCAGGGCAGTACAAAAACCTCACTTTCCATTTCGGAAAGAAGACACCCCAAGGTATTCGCTGAGGGGCATATTGAGTCCATGAAAGATTGAACTTTTTGTCACAAGTTAGCGGAAAGGGAGACTTTGTGGAAAAAAACAAAAAAAAAATCAAATTCCGCTAACTTGTGCAAAAAAAAATAATCTTCTATGAACTCGCCATGCCCCTCACAGAATACCTTGGGGTGTCTTCTTTCTAAAATGGGGTCACATGTGGAGCATTTATACTGCCCTGGCATTTTAGGGGCCCTGAGCGTGAGAAGAAAAATGCGTAAAAATACCGGTCCTAAAAGGTACTCATTGGATATAGGGCCGATTTGCATAACTTGGCTGCAAAAGTGGCACACATGTGGTATCGCTGTACTCAGGAGAGTAGGGCAATGTGTTTTGGGGTGTACTTTTAATATACTCATACTGGGTGTGAAAAATATCTCTGTAAATGACAACTTTTAAAAAAAATTTATACAAAGTTGTCATTTACAGAGATATTTTCACACCCAGTAGGGGTATAGGTAAAAATACGCCCCAAAACACATTGCCCTACTTCTCCGAGTACGGCGATACCCCATGTGTGCCACTTTTTGCAGCCAAGATGCGCAAAGGGGCCCTAAATCCAATGAGTACCTTTAGGATTTCACAGGACATTTTTTACGCATTTGGATTCCAAACTGCTTCTGACGTTTAGGGGCCCCTAAAATGCCAGGGCAGTAAAATACCACACAAGTGACCCCATATTAGAAAGAAGGCACCCCAAGGTATTCCGTGAGGGGTATGGTGAGTTCATGTAAAATTGTATTTTTTGGCACAAGTTAGTGGAATATGAGACTTTTTATAAAAAAAAAAAAAAAATCCATTTCCGTTAACTTGTGCCAAAAAATAAAAACTTCCATGAACTCACTATGCCCATCAGCGAATACCTTGGGGTGTCTACTTTCCGAAATGGGTCACTTGTGTGGTATTTTACTGCCCTGGCATTTTAGGGCCCCTAAACGTCAAAGCAGTTTGGAATCAAATCCGTAAAATGTCCTGTAAAATCCTAAATGTACTCATTGGATTTAGGGCCCATTTGCGCATCTTGGATGCAAAAAAGTGGCACACATGGGGTATCGCCGTACTCAGGAGAAGTAGGGCAATGTGTTTTGTGGTGTATTTTTACATATACCCATGCAGGGTGTGAGAAATATCTCTGTAAATGACAACTTTTTAAAAAATTTTATACAAAGTTGTCATTTACAGAGATATTTTTCAAACCCAGTAGGGGTATATGTAAAAAGACACCACAAAACACATTGCCCTACTTCTCCCGAGTACGGCAATACCACATGTGTGGCACTTTTTTGCAGCCAAGATGCGCAAATGGGCCCTAAATCCAATGAGTACCTTTAGGATTTTACAGGACATTTTTACGCATTTGGATTCCAAACTGATTTTGATGTTTAGGGGCCCCTAAAATGCCAGGGCAGTAAAAATACCACACAAGTGACCCCATTTCGGAAAGAAGACACCCCAAGGTATTCTGTGAGGGGTATGGTGAGTTCATTTAAAATTGTATTTTTTGGCACAAGTTAGTGGAATATGAGACTTTGTAAAAAAAAAAAAAATCCCTTTCCGCTAACTTGTGACAAAAAAATAAAAACTTCCATGAACTCACTATGCCCCTCAGTGAATACCTTAGGGTGTCTACTTTCGGAAATGGGGTCATTTATGGGGTGTTTCTACTGTCTGGGCATTGTAATACCTCAGGAAACAGGACAGGTGCTCAGAAAGTCAAAGTGCGGAAATTCACTTTTTTGCACCATAGTTTGTAAACGCTATAACTGTTACCCAAACCAATAAATATACACTTATTGCATTTTTATTTTATCAAAGACATGTAGAACAATAAATTTAGAGAAATTTTTTTTGAGAAATGTAGTTTTATTTGATAAATTTTCCAACATAAAGTGAAAAATATCATTTTTTTGCAAAAATTTCATCAAAAAAAGTAAAATATCAAAAAAAGTAAAAATGTCAGCTAGAAAGAAATAGCACCAAATGAAAGCTCTATTAGTGAGAAGAAAAGGAGGTAAAATTCATTTGGGTGGTAAGTTGTATGGCCGAGCAATAAACGGGTAAAGTAGTGTAGTGCAGAATTGTAAAAAGTGGCCTGGTCATTAAGGGTGTTTAAGCTAGAGGGGCTGAGGTGGTTAAAGCCATTATATACATTAGTATGTCGGCAATCCTGTATCCAAGAATAGAGG
>JAKVIS010004168.1:0-14682 GCA_033119425.1 Bufotes viridis | reverse complement strand
ATATTAGATTATGTGGAAAAGGAGGAAAAGCAGATGGCAAAAGAAGGGCTGCTACATATAGGACAGGAGAGAACTTGGGTTGGAGAAGTGGGTATGCCAGAGTTGATTTAATATTCAATAATATTTAAATAACCTGCAGGAGATTGCAGACAAGAACAGCAATAATATGCATATTGGCCCCCACCTAACCATCCAAACCCCATACCTGCAACAGCTCCTGTTTAAAGATCCAGCACAGCCAGTAAAAATGAAGAAGGAATGTACAGTCGCAGGCTCGGACTGGCCCACAGGGGTACAGGGAATCCTGGTGGGCCCCTGAGCAAGGTGGGCCCCTAGTCTCAACCCCTTCACAGAGTGGCACATAAAACAGTAGACTTACTGCACCACATACATATATTCAATGTACAGCACCTCAACCAGTCTATGTTCATATAAAAAACTTGTTAAATTATTTATTATATTTGATTGTATCCATACGGTGGGCCCCCAAAATAAATTTTACTGGTGGGCCCTAGGCACTCCAGTCCGACACTGACAGTGCGGTCTTTCATTATGAAATGAAAGGCCACTGCGGGCTAATTGGATGCGTGGTTCTTCACTGCAGCATGGCTGCAACCCACCTGCAGCATGCCATACCCTACTCTACTTTCACACTTGCGGCACTTGTATCTGGCAACAGTTCCGTCGCCGGAGCTGCCTGCCAGATCCGCCATTTAGTGTCACAACTGATAGCATTTGTAGATGGATCCGGATGCGGATCAGTCTACAAATGCATTACAGAACGGATCCGTCCCTCAACTTGTCAGTGCGGATGGGCGGATCCGTACTGCACTTTTTTCACAGTTTTCCCGGTCTGCGCATGCACGGGCCGGAAGGAGGCGGATCCGCCCTTCAGCTGTTTCTCAATGCCGCGTCCGGCACTAATACAAGTCAATGCAAATGAATGCCGGATCCGGCCTTCCTGGCTGAGCTGATCAGGCATTTTTGGACGGACATAATACCGCAGAATGCTGCAGTATTAAGTCCGCCAAAATGCCTGACAGTGACTGAACTGAAGGCATACTGATGCAAGCTGAACGGATTTCTATCCATTCAGATTGCATGGGAATATGACTGATCAGTGCTTTCCGACATAGAGCCTTTTGATGGAACTCTATGCCGGAAAAGAATAACGCAAGTGTGAAAGTACCTAAGGCAGAGTGGCCTGATATACCTGATTTATAGTGATCAGTTACTTTGTTACGAGTCAAATTTCTGCCTAACTTTAAAGTTGCCGAATCAAATTTTTTCAAAACTTTTTATCTGTAATTCTAATATAGCACTGATGTGTACATTACACAAACCATTTTTTGGCAGTTTAGAAAATCTTAACAGTAGGTTTTTTAAATGTTTATGTTGACACTGGCATTAAATATACAGTTGCAAGAAACATCAACTTGACTTTTTCAATGGTATTTGTTCTGTGAAGTATCAGTTTAGGGTTTGATTTAAGTTTATAAAAATAACAATAGAAAAGACAGGTGCACTCTGCAGTCTTACTACAACCCTTATTCTGATGTTTAAAATTGAGAATTAGCCAACGTATCCTACTGTGGAGGACATGTCTGAGCACGAGCACCGCGCCAAGGTTTCTTAAGTAGCTCAAGTCCTAACACTCACCTACCTGTGCTGTATGGGCACATACTAGGGCCAGTGGCTCATTACAGGAGTGTAAAGGCTCACTCGCAGCAAACTCCCCAGTCACCTCCAGCATGTTGCCATGCCTGCAATGAGAGGGAGGGAGAAGGCTGTGAGCCCCAGCCAAGAGCTGGCTGATATGGCCCAAGCCTCACAGGTGCACCAAAATGTAGCCTGTGCATGGAAATCAGGCACATTTACCTAGGAGTTTATACACCTGCAAACAACTCTATATACAAAGCAACTGAAAAAATGGTGTGGTGTTAAACAGGCAGGAAATGCTCAAACCCAAATACAGTTGTGCATATATAAATAGGGAGCAGATCCTGCATTTGTGGCCTTTGCTAATGGCGATCCCTGCAAAAATGCATGCGGTGGAGGATGCCCGCAGAAGACCACAAGTACCACAATAGACATCCTACACAAGATGGCAGTTGTGTGGATGTGAATAAACAATATAACAATATAACAATAACAATAGAAAAAGACAGGTGCACTCTGTGGTCTTACTAAACCCTCATTCTGATGTTAAAATTGGACGTCTGGAGCACAAGCACCGTGCCAAGGTTTCTCAAGTTTGATTTAAGTTTGCTGCAACTGTGTTTTTAACCTGTTAATTGTCAAGATAACATTGTTAGATCCATAGTTTAAAAATGAAAATAAATAAATAAATTGCAATCCACAAAAGAAAAAAAAGAAATAAAGCAATAAAACCTCAGAAACATATATGTTCACTAAAAATGGGAAAAATTTGATTCGGACAATTTGTCGATGGTCACCAAGAAATTCAATTTGTTCTAAATTAATTTGTCACAAATTGCTATAAAGAGGTAAAACCAGGCTACTCTGACTAATAATGTTCTTCCCACTTGGTGGCCCAATCTCAGTGTAAAGGCCTTGGAAGTTAACTCTTTCCAACAGCTAACTGTAAATTTACGCTGGCAGCAAGGCATTCAAAAATGTTGCCCATTGGCATGCGCAGCAGACGCCATGGCTGTCAAATGTCTGCTGTTTTAAAGAGCAGACACCTGGCACTAATGCCCGTGACCGGCGGAAATGCCAGTTGCGAGCTTTTAACCCTTCGAATGCCGTAGTCATTCGGATTTGCTCCAGCTCCCTTAGACGAGAATCAGGGTATTCGAAGTGTGTATGCGGCACCCCTGTTTCCTATGTTATGGTACCAGAGATGGTACAGAGCATTTAGGCAGGAAAATCTTTCTCAAAGTAACAAAACTGAGGGATTAACAATGAGGATGGATCAAACATGGCCGCTAGATT
This sequence comes from Bufotes viridis, assembly GCA_033119425.1. NCBI lineage: Eukaryota > Metazoa > Chordata > Amphibia > Anura > Bufonidae > Bufotes > Bufotes viridis. The sequence goes on along the minus strand of JAKVIS010004168.1, from coordinate 11,727 downwards.
ATTGCAGCTGTCGTTAGTGCTTGCCACATCTCTCCCTGTGCTCAGTTCCCAGGACAATGGCGGAGACTGCGCGGGATCAGGCTTTTTTGATAGGGCTGTAACATAATAGCTCAAGGAAATTTGGCTTCATTGCTGAATCAAAGTTTTTTTAAAACTTTAGACTGCATTTTGCTTCGAATGCTTCTGTTCCCTCAACACAATATTATAATGTTAATGCAATTCAGTAGCTCAGCGATTTTAAATCGCAGTGAGTACAAAAATGTATATGTTACAATTCATGAAGTAACACCTGTTCTTTATAACTTTGATATTCATGGATTGTTAGTACAGTATCTCTTCAATACTTTTTGGAACATTTTGACACGTGCTCACATGATTTGTGTTGCCCTTTGGGACTTTAACGGATATCCCATAGGCTGTGCAAACACTGCCTCATTTCTACTAAATATGGTATATAGATGGTGTATACATATATTGCATCTAGGTTTCTCACCTACATGTGAGAGGCTCCAAGTGTTACAAGTAGGAGAATAATGCCTTTTTAGTAAGTCTATCCCTTTAATTGTTGAAGTTTGGAGGCTTTTAAAGTGTTCTGGCATTAGCGATCGCTCCTCCCCATAGTATGAAGGAGATCGCTACATGTGATAGCAGCGGTCTCCTTCACTAATGAGCAATGCAACGATTCCCAAGAAATAATATCACCATAGTGCCCTCAGTATTTATAATGCACGCCCTGCAGGTCCCCATGTAGTTCTAATGTCCTCTGCAGTTATAACTCCCTGTACTGTGCTCTGTATTATAATGCCCCTGAAGTGTCTGTATATATATTTAATAGTTCCAGTGTTTAATGCTCCTCCGTTTCCACCAGTAGTGCCAGTATATAAATCCTCCTTCGAACTCCCTCCTCATATTGCGTGCATTGCCAATAAATAAATATTGCCCACCCTGTATTGCCAATAGAGAAATCCCTCTGCAAAACAGGCAAGAATAGGACAGGTTCTATATTCTTGCCGGGCCACGGTACAGACATGCAAATGGATATACCTGTAATTGTATTGTGCCTTGATATGGTTATGCTCCTTCCATCACTTGGTTTTAATGTCCTATATTGCGGTGGTTGTTTGGACGTTGCTATGGCCATGGCCGGATCGACGACAGCGCCTCCTCTTTCCATCATTTAAATACGCGCTTCTGACGCCGCTAGGACCGCATCTGCGGCCCAACGAAGCACTAAGCCTACGCCGCAAACTGCCGCCGCCACCTACCACAGCGTGGAGGTTGTCTCACCCGTTCCCATAGCATTGTTTCATGTCACTTGGATTCAATAAAGAAATCTGCACGCCAAAATCCTGGGTGAGTGCCGCACTTCTTTACCTCTTTACTGCGCAGTCTTCGTTTACTCTGTCGTCTGTTTAGTGCTGAGCACCACTGAAAGGAATAATCCAACCTGGCCTGTTGGGTGTCTCACTGTCAGCCATTTCCTCATTGACGGATCTGACGTTTATTGTTTGAGGGACGGCAGTGCCACCCGCACACTACTTCTTGTTCTCAAAGACATTCCAAATGCAGGCAGCACACCTGTTTTGCGCCCATTGAAATTAATGGGTCTTTAAAAATGTGGATCGGATGCAGACCAAAAATATGGTCATGAGAATGCACTAAGGCTAAATTCACATGGAGTTTTTGGATGAGGATTTGAAGTAGACCTCGCCTACAGGATTTTCAGCCAAAGTCAGAAATGGATTGGAAAGGAATTAGAAAGATAAAGGTGTCACGTGAAATTTTGTTGCACCAATGTCGTGCGACAATTTTTATAATTACAGTCTATGGTGTCGCACTGTAAAATGTGACATCCTGCAGAACTGCGACATCGACAGAAGCAAGAAATTCATCCAAGATGGATTTTTCTGCGACTGCTCGCGTCACAGTCACTGCATATCGCATGTTACAGTTCAACACTAGAGATGAGCGAACTCTCAAAGAATTAGTTCGGCATTGGGTTAGAGTGTCGCCGCATCCCGTTATGGATTCCACTCACCGCGGACTATCTCGGCTAGAGATGAGCGAACTTCAAAACTAGTTCGGCGTTCGGGTTGGGGTAATCTCCGCATCCGTTATGGATTCCACTAGCCAGGACTATCTCGGCATATGGAATCCATAAGGGGCAGCTTCCACGAACCCGAACTTTGGAAAAGCCGGAAGGACCTGGGGTGGCGTCACCATTATGTGATAAGTGCAAGTCCAGTGCTGAGCCACGCCCCTGCACTGATCACTGCACTGATGATGGTGGCGTCACCCCAGGTCCTTCGGCTTTACCAAAGTTCGAGTTCGTGAATCCGCCCCTTATGGATTCCATATGCCGAGTAGTCCATGGTAGTGAATCCATAACGAGATGCGTGCGATACCCCAACCCGAACAAATTCTTGAAGTTCGCTCATCTCTAATCCCATGGCATATGGAATCCATAGGGGCGGCTCCCACGAACCCCGAACTTTGGATGAGCGGAAGTGACCTGGGGTGGCGGCACCGGCAGCGTGATCAGTGCAGGGGCGTGGCTCAGCACTGGATTTGATCCAGTGCAGAGCCACGCCCCTGCACTGATCACATGACGGACGTCACCCCAGGTCCTCGGCTTTCAAAGTTCAGGTTCGTGAGTCGCCTTATGCAGATTCCATATGCGAGATAGTCCGCGGTAGTGGAATCCATAACGGGATGCGGCGATACTCAACCCGAACGCCCGAGCAATTTCGAGTTCGCTCATCTCTAATCCGGCATATGGAATCCATAGAGGGCGGCTTCCATGAACCCGAACTTTGGATAGCGGAAGGACCTGGGGTGGCACGGCACCGCACGTGATCAGTGCGTGGGCGTGGCTCAGCACTGGATTTGATCCAGTGCTGAGCCATGCCCTGCACTGATCACTATGGCGAGACGTCACCCCAGGTCCTTCCGACTTTCAAAGTTCGAGGTTCAGTGAAGCCGCTCCTTATAGATTCCATATGCCGAGATAGTCCTCGATAGTAGAATCCATACACGGGATGCGGCGATTACTCCAACCCGAGCACTGAGCGCCGAACTAATTTTTGAAGTTGGCTCATCTCTATTCAACACCATAGACTATAATTATAAAAATTGTTGCGCGACATCAATGTCGCATGACACATGTTGCAGTGTAGTTATAGTACTTATTGTTGCGTGACACATGTCGGCGTGTAGCCCTAGCCTTATACTTCTCCTTACTGCTGCATCCACTTCTGGCTTTGGCTGAAAATCGGCTGTGTTTAGCCCTGGTATGTCAGCATTCAGCATTACAGCTTCTCACAGCTTTCCTATCATCTAAGGCTACTTTCACACTAGCGTTTTGGCTTTCCGTTTCTGAGATCCGTCATGGCTCTCAAAAGCAGTCCAAAATGGATCAGTTTTGCCCTAATGCGTTCTGAATGGAAAAGGATCTGCTCAGAATGCATCAGTTTGCCTCCGTTCAGTCACCATTCCGCTTTGGATGCGGACATCAAATTGCTGCCTGCAGCGTTTTGCTGTCCGCCTGACGAAGCCAGAGCCAGTTGGATCTTTCCTGAAACACAATGTAAGTCAATGGGGACGGATCGTTTTCTCTGACATAATAGAAACAGATCTGTCCCCCCATTGACTTTCAATGGTGTTCATGACAGATCCGTCATGGTTATAGAAGACATAATACAACCGGATCCATTCATGACGGATGCATGCGGTTGTATTATTAGTAACGGAAGCATTTTTGCAGATCTATGACAGATCAACAAAAACGCTAATGTAAAAAGTAGCCTAAGTATCCAGGCCTCATATTTAGTGTTTACGTCAACGTTCCAGTCTCCATTCCTGTGTACTTATTACCTACAGTTGTGTTCAAGGATTATTCAACCTCCACTGAAATTGAGTGTTTTGGCCAGTTTGACATTGATTTTGATCATTTCAGTCATCTTGTTTACAATTAAATCAAAGAGGCACTTAGTATTGGCCTCTTTCACACTGGCGTTGTTTCTTTCCGTCCTAGAGTTCCGTCCTCGGGGCTCTAGGATGGAAAGAAACTGATCAAGATAATCCCAATGCATCCTGAATGGAGAGAAATCCGTTCAGGATGCATCAGGATGTCTTCCGTTCAGTATGTGAACGTTTTTGGGCGTTGACAAAAGCGCAGCATGCTGCGGATTTGTCTCCGTCCAAAAAGCCGAAGACATGCCGCAATGCGGATCGGAATTAATGCCCATTGAAGGCATTATTCTGGATCCGGCGTACTCAGCGTCGATTCGGCGCATCGCCGGATCCGGCGTTTAGCGCTGCGCATGCGCGGCAGCCGTTCGATCGGCGCCCCAGTGTAAGCTGGGGCTCCGATCGGTTACCATGGCAGCCAGGGCGCTACTGGAGTCCTGGCTGCCATGTGCTCTAGCGCAGCAGTGTACTTACCTGCGCTGCGGACGCCGGCGCTCCATTATGACATCACAGGTCCGGGCGGCGCATTGATCTATGCGCCGCCCGGACCTGTGGCGTCATAAGAGCGCCGCGGCCGCAGCACTAGTAAGTACACTGCTGCTGAATACCATGGCAGCCAGGACTTCAGTAGCGTCCTGGCTGCCATGGCAGCCTGAGAAGCATGTTGAAGACTGATCAGGAAACTGATCAGTCTTCAAATGCTGTCAGTCCACTTATGTTCTGACGGATCCGGCGGGACGGAAGTGCCCGCCGATCCTCAGAACGCAAGTGTGAAAGAGCCCTTAGTCAGACAAATATAACATAACATTTATAATGAAATAACAACAAATGTCTTTTCTGTGCTCACATCATTATCAGTTTTATTCAACCCCCAAGTGACATTCACTCTTAGTACTTAGTACAACATCCTTTTCTAGTTATAACAGCTTTTAAACGTGAAGCATGGCTTGACACAAGTGTCTTGCAGCGATCTACGGGTATCTTCGCCCATTCTTCATGGGCAAAAGCCTCCAGTTCAGTCACATTCTTAGGCTTGCGCTGCAACTGCTTTCTTTAAGTCCCACCAGGGTTCTCAATCGGATTTAAGTCTGGTGACTGCGATGGCTACTTCAAAATGTTCCAGCCTTTAATCTGCAACCATGCTCTAGTGGACTTGGAGGTATGCTTGGGATCATTGTCCTGTTGAAAGTCCAACGTCTCCCAAGCCTTAGGTTTGTGACGGACTGCATCACATTTTCATCCAATATCGCCTGGTACTGAAGAGAATTCATGGTACCTTGCACACGCTGAAGCTTCCCTGTACCTGTAGAAGCAAAACAGCCCCAAAGCATGATTGACCCCCGCCATGCTTCACAGTAGGCAAGGTGTTCTTTTTCTTCATAGGCCTTGTTCTTCCTCCTCCAAACATAGCGTTGATCCATGGGCCCAAACAGTTCTAATTTTGTTTCATCAGTCCACAGAACACTATCCCAAAACTTTTGTGGTTTGTCCACATGACTTTTGGCATACTGCAGTCGACTCTTCTTATTCTTTGGAGACAGCAAGGGGTGCACCTGGGAGTTCTGGCATGGAGGCCTTCATTACGCAGTGTGCGCCTTATTGTCTGAGCTGAAACTTCAGTACCCGCATCTGACAAATCTTTTTCAGTTCCTCAGCAGTCACACGGGGACTTTTCTCCACTTTGCGCTTCAGGTAGCGCACAGCAGTCGAAGTCAGCATCTTCTTTCTGCCACGACCAGGTAAGCGTTTCAACAGTGCCCTTTGCCTTGAATTTGCGAATGATGCTTCCTATGGTGTCTCTTGGTATGTTTAACATCTTTGCAATCTTCTTATAGCCATTGCCCTTCCTGTGAAGAGAAATCACCTCTTCTCTTGTCTTCCTGGACCATTCTCTTGACTTCACCATGTCTGTAAACACACCAGTAAATGTCTAGAAGGAGCTGAGTATCACAGTCATTTTAAATCTGCCTAATTGGGGCTTATTATGCTTGATTGCTGCTCCTTGACATCCACAGGTGTTTTCAATACCTGATCGAAAACACTTGAATGAACCTCTGTTCTTAGAGTGGTAGTCTTTAAGGGGTTGAATAATTGTGTCAATGAAGAAATCACAAAAAAACATTTAATACTGTATTACAAAAACAATTGATGTCATTTTAGTTGCATTTGGTTCTTTAAAAAGTCCTGTGTAAGCAGGGGTCAAGTCCTGGGAAAAAAGTGTAGGAACTCACCCAAGTGCCTCCGCATGATGTCACAGTGCGCGGCGTTCGCAAAGGGCAGAGGAAGGTCGGCTGGAGCAAGTACTGTATTTTTGCCCTATTAGGACGCACTCGGCCCATAAGACGCACCTAGGTTTTAGAGGGGACAATAAGAAAAATATATTTTCATTACACCTCAGGTCAGACCACCAATCAGACCCCCAATGTTAATCAGACCTCAGCTAACAGCCCCAATAAGATCCCCAATGTTAATAAGACCCCAATAAGACCTCAGATCAGACCCCAATATGAATGACCCCTAATCAGACCTCAGATGATAGCCCCATGCCTCATAGCAGCCCCAGTAGCCTCATAGCAGCCCCAGTGCCTCTCATCAGCCCCCTGTGCCTCATCATTCAGCCCCCCAGTGCCTCTCATCAGCCCCCAGTACCTCTCATCAGCCCACACCTCAGTGCCTCTCATCAGCCCCCAGTACCTCTCATCAGCCCCCAGTGCCTCTATATCATCTCCCAGCAGATCTCATCAGCCCCAGTGCCTCTAATCAGCCCCAGTGCCTCTAATCTGCCCTAGTGCCCCCTAATCAGCCCCCAGTGCCTCTAATCTGCCCGTAGTGTCTCTAATCTGCCCCTAGTGCCTCTTATCAGCCCTCAGCAGATCTCATCAGCCCCAGAGCCTCTTACCAGCCCCCAGGGCCCCATTCACTAGCGCCCAGTGCCCCATCCACCAGCCCCCAGTGCCCCATCCACCAGCCTCCAGTCAGTGCCTCTCCATTCAGCCCATAAAATATGAAAAAACAAAAACTTACTCTCTCCTGCTCCTGGACGCAGAGCGCTCCTCTTCTACTGCTGTCGGCTGCGCGCGGGTGGACGCATCAGAAGCGACTCACTCCTGTGCACAGCCTTCACAGCCCGACAGCCGAGGACCAGAAAGCGCTTCCTGGTCCTTTACGCCCTGAAGGGAACAGGCGTTCCTGCCATGAAAAAGTGCAGGAACGCCGTTCCCACGCTGCCTCCCTGACTCGACCCTGCTTGTAAGATTTCATTCTGAACACAATTGCAAATGGACACTAAATTCTCTAAAACCCTTTACAGCATTGGGGGTTGAATAATTTTGAACTTACAACTGTATTTGTTTGCTCTGACCATTCACCCACTGTATCCAGCTGTTCTTTGATTAGTCCCTGCATTAAGGCCTCATGCACACTAATGTATTTTCATTCCTTGTCCGTTCAGAAGGTACTCCGTGTGCATTCCATTCCCATATATCCGTGATTCGCTCCACTAAAGAATAGAACATGTCCTATAATTGTCCACATTAGGAACAAGGATAGGGACTGTTCTAATAGGGGCCAAGTTGTTCCATTCGCAAAATATAGAAATACACAAGGATGTAATCCACATTTTATGGATCTGTTTTTTGCTGGGACAGCAAAATACATATGGTCGGTGTGCATGAGGCCTAAGGGAAATACAGCCCTCCTCTGTTGTTCACACCTAGAAGTGTAAGGCCTCTTTACACGAGCGTGTCCGGATCAGGTCCGGATGCATTGCGGATGCGTTCAGTGAAAACTGTGCGATTTCACAGGCAAAGCCATTCAGTTTTGCCTGCGATTATGCTCAGTTGTTCAGTTTTTTCCACGTGGGTGCAATGCGTTTTGATGCATTTTTCACGCGCGTGATAAAAACTGAAGGTTTACAAACAACATCTCCTAGCAACCATCAGTGAAAAACGCAACGCACCCGCACTTGCTTGCGGATGCAATGCGTTTTTCACGCAGCCCCATTCACTTCTATGGGGCTAGGGCTGCGTGAAAAACGCTGAATATAGAACATGCTGCGATTTTTCACGCAACGCACAAGTGATGCGTGAAAAAAAACGCTCATGTACACAGACCCATTGAAATGAATGGGTCAGGATTCAGTGCGGGTGCAATGCGTTCACATCACGCATTGCACCCGCGCGGAACACTCGCCGTGTGAAAGGGGAGCCTCAATGCAAGGCCTCATGCATACGACCAAATGTATTTTCATGCCCTGAGAAAAAACAGGATCTGTAAAAAATATTGGATGATGTCCATGTGCACTCCGTATTTTGCGAGGAATAGAACAAGCTGGCCCTTGATAGAACAGTCTCATCCTATGTCAGTAATGCGGACAATAGTAGGACATGTTCTATTTTTTTGCTAAGCGAAAATACAGAAACGGAATGCACACAGAGTAACTTCCATTTTTTGCGAACTCTTTGAAATGGATGGTTTCATATCCGGTCCGCAAAACCCGAATGAACAAGATTATGCGTTTATGTGCATGAGCCCTAAAGGCTTTAGTTTTTCTGATACATTGGTCTTCATCCAAAGATGCAAACTTCCTAAGTGCACATAAAAACTAATTATACCAGAATTGTAACTAGATGAAATATTCACTAAAATATTAACTAATATTCATAAACCAATGTTTCTGCTTCCTACAACTATCAACCCCATTTTCCTGCACTTCCTAAAACATCCTAAAACCCTGCACTCCAGCAAGGAACCTCTTATCTCTCCTCCATCTGACCTCCTGCTCCAATCTGTTCTTAACATAAAGCTTTCCTCTCTAGAGGGAATTTTAAGAATGATAAAACAGAGCACGCTGGAATTTAAAATGAGCCACTGATTTAAAAAAATGCCCACCTCCTCAGTTCCATTCCTAACCCTTAGGCCCTTTCACATGGGCGAGTGTGCTCGAGTGGGTGCAATGCGTGAGGAGACGCATTGCACCCGCATCTGATCCAGGACCCATTCATTTCTATGGGGCTGTGCACATGAGCGGTGATTTTCACAGCGATTACTTACGTTGGCGTGAAAATCGCAGCATGCTCTATATTGTGCGTTTTCATGCAACGCAGGCCCTATAGAAGTGAATGGGGCTGCGGGAAAATCGCACTGCATCCGCAAGCAAGTGCGGATGCAGAAGCGATTTTCCCGCATGGTTGCTGCAGCAACTGGGACCAGATCTTTATTATTTTCCCTTATAACATGGTTATAAGGAAAATAACAGCATTCTAATAAAGAATGCTTAGTAAAATGAAGAGGAAGGGGTTAAAAATAATAAAAGTTAACTTACCTTAGCCACTTGATCGCGTAGTTGCGATCTGTCTTCTTTTTCCAGCATCAGCTAACAACCAACGGACCTAGCGATGGCGTCACATCACATGGTCTAATCACATGGTCCATCTTACCATCTTAAACTCTGAAGGGCACTGTCGTCTACGCACACCTGAGGAAGGTGTTTCATTTAGGCGGTAGCTGGCACAGATCGACTACATCCTCCCTGCAACATGAGCTCCACCAACACCAACAGCACCACGTCCCTTATTTGAAGCTCTCTCTTTTTTTGGGGTCACCCACCAAAGTAACAGATGTTTTTACTAAATTTAGTTCCCTGTCAGCAATGCAGAGCAGGGTTTTTCACCTGCAAAACTGGGCCAAAGTCACCACCAATAGAACAGACGATTTTTAGAAATTTAGGTCCTATGGCCTATGCAGAGCAGTGGTTTGTATACGGAAAAACTGGGTTAAAGTCACCCACCAATGGAACAGACGATTTTAGAAATTTAGGTCCCTGTCACCTATGCAGGCAGGGGTTTGTATACGGCAAAACTGGGTTAACTCACCCACCAAATAAACATGATTTTTAGAAATGTAGGTCCCTGTCACCTATGCAGAGCAGGGTTTTGTATACGGCAAAAATGGTAAATTATCAACCAAGAATGTAACAGACGATTTTTAGAAATATAGGTCCCTGTAACCTTCCAAGCAGAGCAGGGGGTTTGTATATGGCAAAATGGTGAAATATCACCCAAGAATGTAACAGACGATTTTTAGAAATACAGGTCACTGTCACATACGTAAAGCAGGAGTTTGTATAACGGCAAAACTGGGTTAACTTCACCCACCAATGGAACAGACAATTATGTAGAAATTTAGGTCCCTGTCACCTATGCAAAGCAGAGGTTTGTATACGCTAAAAATGGTATAATGTCACCCAAGAATGTAACAGACGATTTTTTGAAATATAGGTCCCTGTCACCTATGCAGAGCAGGGGTTTGTATACGTGCAAAAATGGGTTAATGTCACCCACCAATGGATCAGGCGACTTCTTTAGAAATATAGGTCCCTGTCACCTATGCAGAGCAGAGGATTGTATACGGCAAAAATGTTTCAATGTCAACCACCAATTTAATAGACCAATTGTAGAAATTTATTTTCCTGTCACCACTAGAGCAGGGGTTTGAAAACTGATTTATGTCACCCAACAATGTAACAGACAAATTTTGAAAATGATTACCTGTCTGTTATGTAGTGCAGGTCGCAAAGGTAATTTATGGCCCGAAAAGGTGTTTTTCACACACAATTAAACAGATGGATTTAAGTGTATTTCTTTCACTGTCAGAAATGCAGGCAGGCCGCAAATGTACTATCTAGCGCAAAAAGTGTGCTTTTTTCTACACAAAAATTTAAATGCAGTATTTAATGGTTTTATTGAATGTCAGAAATGCAGCACAGTCTGCAAATGTACTATCTAGCACAAAAGTGTGCTTTTTAAACCAAAAATGTAAATGCAGTATTTGCAGCCTTTCAACAAGCGCCATAACTCGCTTAACATCGAACTCGAACCCGAACTTTTGGTGAAAAGGTCAGGTCTGGTCCAGGTACTAAAACCCTAGCAGCTAGTACGAACCCGAACTTTACAGTTCGGGTTCGCTCAACTCTATTGCTACAGAAAAATAAAAGTGACAATAGTATGACACAATATTTCAACTGAAAATATAAATCTGGCATATAAAATATTGTACATGCCTCAATTTCCATGGAATTTTTTTACACTCTTTACACAGATCCTCATGTGGAGCTTTGATTCTTGTAAACTATTGATTTGGATTTGGAAATAACTTTAGAGAAGATGAAGTAGATGAGATGATTCAGTCTCTAACCTGAATTCTTCTACTGTTGGTGGGATCTTCATGTTCTTTATTTACCATCTGGATTGAATAAAAACTATTTGTTAGCACCAACATGTCCTGCAGCGTTGTAGGCCATAGATCAGCCCCTTCCCGCCTATGGAGCTCACAATCTAATTGCTGACTCTTTAGATTTTCTGTCCATCAGATTTTTGCCTGATGGATGATATACAAGTCAATCATTACTTGTTATCTTTCACTCTCCATTGAGGTGAGAGGAATTATAGGTGATGGTCCACTGAGGACCAGAAGCAGCAGAAATAAGAGATGAAGAGCAGGAATGGGAGTCTCCAGAATTCACTGTTACCCCTAGCTTTTTTTTTTGGAGGAGGGGGAATGGATGCCTTAGGTAGGCGGAATATCTTCTTTTATGCAGAGAGATGTGTTGCCAATGGTGTTGAGCGTGAATATTCAAATTGCAAATTTTTATCGTGAATATCGGCATCTCGGGAATTCTCGAATATTTCGAATATAAGTGATATATATTCGTTAAAACGATATTAGTTCTTCTTTTTTTTTCAGCAGAACCCATTATCT
>JAKVIS010004167.1:0-14506 GCA_033119425.1 Bufotes viridis | reverse complement strand
TGGCTGGCCAAGTTAAATAGTTTACCATAAAGGATAGACTTGTTCTGGGGTTAAATTCAAGACTTGTTCTGGGGTTAAATTCAATTGCCAAAATAGCAATCCCCAAAATCTGGTGACTCAGCAATGGCTGGCCAAGTTTAATAATGTCCGGCAAAGGATAGATAATTTTCTGGGTGAAATTCAATTGTCAAAATAGCAATCCCCTAAATCTGGTGACCCAGCAATGGCTGGCCAAGTTTAATAGTGTCAGGCAAAGGATATTCTTTTTTCTGGGATGAAATTCAATTGCCAAAATAGCAATCTCCTAAATCTGGTGTCCCAGCAGTGGCTGGCAAAGTTTAATAGTGTCTGGCAATGGATATATTTTGTTCTTGGGTGAAATTCAATTGCCAAAATAGCAATACCGTAAATCAGTGGTTTCAACCTGTGGCTGGCCAAGTTTAATAGTGTCTGGCAATGGATATATTTTTTTCTGGGGTGACATTCAATTGCCAAAATAGAAATACCATAAATCAATGTTTTCAGCTGTGGCTGGCCAAGTTTAATAGTGTCGGGCAAAGGATAGATAATTTTCTGGGGTGAAATTCAATTGCCAAAATAGCAATCCGCTAAATCTGCTGACCCAGCAATGGCTGGCCAAGTTTAATAGAGTCCGGCAAAGGATATATTTTGTTCTGGGATGAAATTCAGTTGCCAAAATAGCAATCCCCTAAATCTGGTGTCCCAGCAGTGGCTAGCCAAGTTTAGTAGTGTCTGGCAAAGGATATATTTTGTTCTGGGGTGAAATTCAATTGACAAAATAGCAATACCATAAATCATTGGTTTCAGCTGTGGCTTGCCAAGTTAAATAGTGTCCGACAAAGGAAGACTTGTTCTGGGGTGAAATTCAATTGCCAAAATAGCAATCCCCAAAATCTGGTGACCCAGCAATGGCTGGCCAAGTTTAATAGTGTTCGGCAAAGGATATATTTTGTTCTGGGATTAAATTCAATTGCCAAAATAGCAATCCGCTAAATCTGGTGACCCAGCATTGTCTGGCCAAGTTTATTAGTGTCCGGCAAAGGATATATTTTGTTCTGGGGTGACATTCAATTGCCAAAATAGAAATACCATAAATCAGTGGTTTCAGCTGTGGCTGGCCAAGTTAAATAGTGTCCGACATAGGATAGACTTATTCTGCGGTGAAAATCTATTGCAAAAATAGCAATCCCCTAAATCTGGTGACCCAGTAATGGATGGCCAAGTTTAATAGTGTCCGGCAAAGGATATATTTTGTTCTGGGGTGAAATTCAATTGCCAAAATAGCAATCCCCTAAATCTGGTGTCCCAGCATTGTCTGGCCAAGTTTATTAGTGTCCGGCAAAGGATATATTTTGTTCTGGGGTGACATTCAATTGCCAAAATAGAAATACCATAAATCAGTGGTTTCAGCTGTGGCTGGACAAGTTTAATAGTGTCCGGCAAAGGATAGATATTTTTCTGGGGTGAAATTCAATTGCCAAAATAGCAATCCCCTAAATTTGGTGTCCCAGCAGTGGCTGGCCAAGTTTAGTAGTGTCTGGGAAAGGATATATTTTGTTCTGGGATTAAATTCAATTGCCAAAATAGCAATCCCCTAAATCTGGTGTCCCAGCAGTGGCTGGCCAAGTTTAGTAGTGTCTGGCAAAGGATATATTTTTATATTTTGTTCTGGGGTGAAATTCAATTGCCAAAATAGCAATACTATAAATTATTGGATTCAGCTGCGGCTGGCCAAGTTAAATAGTGTCCGAGAAAGGATAGACTTGTTCTGGGGTGAAATTCAATTGCCAAAATAGCAATCCCCTAAATCTGGTGACCCAGCAATGGCTGGCCAAGTTTAATAGTGTCCGGCAAAGGATAGATAATTTTCTGGGGTGAAATTCAATTGCCAAAATAGCAATCCCCTAAATCTGGTGTCCCAGCATTGTCTGGCCAAGTTTATTAGTGTCCGGCAAAGGATATATTTTGTTCTGGGGTGACATTCAATTGCCAAAATAGAAATACCATAAATCAGTGGTTTCAGCTGTGGCTGGACAAGTTTAATAGTGTCCGGCAAAGGATAGATATTTTTCTGGGGTGAAATTCAATTGCCAAAATAGCAATCCCCTAAATCTGGTGTCCCAGCAGTGGCTGGCCAAGTTTAATAGTGTCTGGCAAAGGATATATTTTGTTCTGGGGTGAAATTCAATTGCCAAAATAGCAATCCCCTAAATCTGGTGTCCCAGCAGTGGCTGGCCAAGTTTAGTAGTGTCTGGCAAAGGATATATTTTTATATTTTGTTCTGGGGTGAAATTCAATTGCCAAAATAGCAATACTATAAATTATTGGATTCAGCTGCGGCTGGCCAAGTTAAATAGTGTCCGAGAAAGGATAGACTTGTTCTGGGGTGAAATTCAATTGCCAAAATAGCAATCCCTAAAATCTGGTGACCCAGCAATGGCTGGCCAAGTTTAATAGTGTCCAGCAAAGGATAGATAATTTACTGGGGTGAAATTTAATTGCCAAAATAGCAATCCACTAAATCTGGTGTCCCAGCATTGTCTGGCCAAGTTTATTAGTGTCCGGCAAAGGATATATTTTTTTCTGGGGTACATTTAATTGACAAAATAGAAATACCATAAATCAGTGGTTTGAGCTGTGGCTGGCCAAGTTTAATAGTGTCCGGCAAAGGATATATTTGTTTCTGGGATGAAATTCAATTGCCAAAATAGCAATCCCCTAAATTTGGTGTCCCAGCAGTGGCTGACCAAGTTTAGTAGTGTCTGGCAAAGGATATATTTTGTTCTGGGGTGAAATTCAATTGCCAAAATAGAAATACCATAAATCAGTGGTTTCAGCTGTGGCTGGCCAAGTTTAATAGTGTCCGGCAAAGGATAGATATTTGTTCTGGGGTGAAATTCAATTGCCAAAATAGCAATCCCCTAAATCTGGTGACCCAGCAATGGCTGGCCAAGTTTAATAGTGTCCGGCAAAGGATATATTTTGTTCTGGGGTGAAATTCAATTGCCAAAATAGCAATCCCCTAAATCTGGTGTCCCAGCAGTGGCTGGCCAAGTTTAATAGTGTCCGGCAAAGGATATATTTTGTTCTGGGGTGAAATTCAATTGCCAAAATAGCAATACCGTAAATCAGTGGTTTCAGCTGTGGCTGGCCAAGTTAAATAGTGTCCGACAAAGGATAGACTTGTTCTGGGGTGAAATTCAATTGCCAAAATAGCAATCCCCTAAATCTGGTGACCCAGCAATGGCTGGCCAAGTTTAATAGTGTCCGGCAAAGGATATATTTTGTTCTGGGGTGAAATTCAATTGCCAAAATAGCAATCCCCTAAATCTGGTGTCCCAGCATGTGGCTGGCCAAGTTTAATAGTGTCCGGCAAAGGATATATTTTGTTCTGGGGTGACATTCAATTGCCAAAATAGAAATACCATAAATCAGTGGTTTCAGCTGTGGCTGGCCAAGTTTAATAGTGTCCGGCAAAGGATAGATATTTTTCTGGGGTGAAATTCAATTGCCAAAATAGCAATCCCATAAATCTGGTGACCCAGCAGTGGCTGGCCAAGTTTAATAGTGTCCGGCAAAGGATATATTTTGTTCTGGGGTGAAATTCAATTGCCAAAATAGCAATCCCCTAAATCTGGTGTCCCAGCAGTGGCTGGCCAAGTTTAATAGTGTCCGGCAAAGGATATATTTTGTTCTGGGGTGAAATTCAATTGCCAAAATAGCAATACCATAAATCAGTGGTTTCAGCTGTGGCTGGCCAAGTTTAATAGTGTCCGACAAAGGATAGACTTGTTCTGGGGTGAAATTCAATTGCCAAAATAGCAATCCCCTAAATCTGGTGACCCAGCAATGGCTGGCCAAGTTTAATAGTGTCCGGCAAAGGATATATTTTGTTCTGGGGTGAAATTCAATTGCCAAAATAGCAATCCCCTAAATCTGGTGTCCCAGCAGTGGCTGGCCAAGTTTAATAGTGTCCGGCAAAGGATATATTTTGTTCTGGGGTGAAATTCAATTGCCAAAATAGCAATACCGTAAATCAGTGGTTTCAGCTGTGGCTGGCCAAGTTTAATAGTGTCCGACAAAGGATAGATCTTGTTCTGGGGTGAAATTCAATTGCCAAAATAGCAATCCCCTAAATCTGGTGTCCCAGCATGTGGCTGGCCAAGTTTAATAGTGTCCGGCAAAGGATATATTTTGTTCTGGGGTGAAATTCAATTGCCAAAATAGCAATACCATAAATCAGTGGTTTCAGCTGTGGCTGGCCAAGTTTAATAGTGTCCGGCAAAGGATAGATATTTGTTCTGGGGTGAAATTCAATTGCCAAAATAGCAATCCCCTAAATCTGGTGTCCCAGCAATGGCTGGCCAAGTTTAATAGTGTCCGGCAAAGGATATATTTTGTTCTGGGGTGAAATTCAATTGCCAAAATAGCAATCCCCTAAATCTGGTGTCCCAGCAGTGGCTGGCCAAGTTTAATAGTGTCCGGCAAAGGATATATTTTGTTCTGGGGTGAAATTCAATTGCCAAAATAGCAATACCATAAATCAGTGGTTTCAGCTGTGGCTGGCCAAGTTAAATAGTGTCCGACAAAGGATAGATCTTGTTCTGGGGTGAAATTCAATTGCCAAAATAGCAATCCCCTAAATCTGGTGTCCCAGCAATGGCTGGCCAAGTTTAATAGTGTCCGGCAAAGGATATATTTTGTTCTGGGGTGAAATTCAATTGCCAAAATAGCAATCCCCTAAATCTGGTGGTCCCAGCATGTGGCTGGCCAAGTTTAATAGTGTCCGGCAAAGGATATATTTTGTTCTGGGGTGAAATTCAATTGCCAAAATAGCAATACCATAAATCAGTGGTTTCAGCTGTGGCTGGCCAAGTTTAATAGTGTCCGGCAAAGGATAGATATTTTTCTGGGGTGAAATTCAATTGCCAAAATAGCAATCCCCTAAATCTGGTGTCCCAGCAGTGGCTGGCCAAGTTTAATAGTGTCCGGCAAAGGATATATTTTGTTCTGGGGTGAAATTCAATTGCCAAAATAGCAATCCCCTAAATCTGGTGGTCTCAGCATGTGGCTGGCCAAGTTTAATAGTGTCCGGCAAAGGATATATTTTGTTCTGGGGTGAAATTCAATTGCCAAAATAGCAATACCATAAATCAGTGGTTTCAGCTGTGGCTGGCCAAGTTTAATAGTGTCCGGCAAAGGATAGATCTTGTTCTGGGGTGAAATTCAATTGCCAAAATAGCAATCCCTAAATCTGGTGACCCAGCAGTGGCTGGCCAAGTTTAATAGTGTCCGGCAAAGGATATATTTTGTTCTGGGATGAAATTCAATTGCCAAAATAGCAATCCCCTAAATCTGGTGTCCCAGCAGTGGCTGGCCAAGTTTAATAGTGTCCGGCAAAGGATATATTTTGTTCTGGGGTGAAATTCAATTGCCAAAATAGCAATACCATAAATCAGTGGTTTCAGCTGTGGCTGGCCAAGTTTAATAGTGTCCGACAAAGGATAGATCTTGTTCTGGGATGAAATTCAATTGCCAAAATAGCAATCCCCTAAATCTGGTGTCCCAGCATTGGCTGGCCAAGTTTAATAGTGTCCGGCAAAGGATATATTTTGTTCTGGGGTGAAATTCAATTGCCAAAATAGAAATACCATAAATCAGTGGTTTCAGCTGTGGCTGGCCAAGTTAAATAGTGTCCGACAAAGGATAGATCTTGTTCTGGGGTGAAATTCAATTGCCAAAATAGCAATCCCATAAATCTGGTGATCTCAGCAATGGCTGGCCAAGTTTAATAGTGTCCGGCAAAGGATAGATATTTGTTCTGGGGTGAAATTCAATTGTCAAAATAGCAATACCCTAAATCTGGTGACCCAGCAATGGCTGGCCAAGTTTAATATTGTCCGGCAAAGGATATTCTTTTTTCTGGGATGAAATTCAATTGCCAAAAGAGCAATCCCCTAAATCTGGTGTCCCAGCAGTGGCTGGCCAAGTTTAATAGTGTCCGGCAAAGGATATATTTTGTTCTGGGGTTAAATTCAATTGCCAAAATAGCAATACCGTAAATCATTGGTTTCAGCTGTGGCTATCTAAGTTAAATAGTGTCCGACAAAGGATAGACTTGTTCTGGGGTGAAATTCAATTGCCAAAATAGCAATCCCCAAAATCTGGTGACCCAGCAATGGCTGGCCAAGTTTATAGTGTCCGGCAAAGGATATATTTTGTTCTGGGATGAAATTCAGTTGCCAAAATAGCAATCCGCTAAATCTGGTGACCCAGCATTGTCTGGCCAAGTTTATTAGTGCCCGGCAAAGGATATATTTTGTTCTGGGTTGACATTCAATTGCCAAAATATAAATACCATAAATCAGTGGTTTCAGCTTTGGCTGGCCAAGTTAAATAGTGTCCGACAAAGGATAGATTTTGTTCTGGGGTGAAATTCAATTGCCAAAATAGCAATCCCCTAAATCCGGTGACCCAGCAATGGCTGGCCAAGTTTAATAGTGTCCGGCAAAGGATATATTTTGTTCTGGGGTGACATTCAGTTGCCAAAATAGCAATCATCTAAATCTGGTGTCCCAGCAGTGGCTGGCCAATTTTAGTAGTGTCTGGCAAAGGATATATTTTGTTCTGGGGTGAAATTCAATTGCCAAAATAGAAATACCGTAAATCAGTGGTTTCAGATGTGGCTGGCCAAGTTAAATAGTGTCCGACAAAGGATAGACTTATTCTGGGGTGAAAATCTATTGCCAAAATAGCAATCCCCTAAATCTGGTGACCCAGTAATGGCTGGTCAAGTTTAATGGTGTCCGGCAAAGGATATATTTTGTTCTGGGATGAAATTCAGTTGCCAAAATAGCAATCCCCTAAATCTGGTGTCCCAGCAGTGGCTGGCCAAGTTTAGTAGTGTCTGGCAAAGGATATATTTTGTTCTGGGGTTAAATTCAATTGCCAAAATAGCAATACCGTAAATCATTGGTTTCAGCTGTGGCTGGCCAAGTTAAATAGTGTCCGACAAAGGATAGACTTGTTCTCGGGTGAAATTCAATTGCCAAAATAGCAATCCCCAAAATCTGGTGACCCAGCAATGGCTGGCCAAGTTTATAGTGTCCGGCAAAGGATATATTTTGTTCTGGGATGAAATTCAGTTGCCAAAATAGCAATCCGCTAAATCTGGTGACCCAGCATTATCTGGCCAAGTTTATTAGTGCCCGGCAAAGGATATATTTTGTTCTGGGTTGACATTCAATTGCCAAAATATAAATACCATAAATCAGTGGTTTCAGCTGTGGCTGGCCAAGTTAAATAGTGTCCGACAAAGGATAGACTTGTTCTGGGATGAAATTCAGTTGCCAAAATAGCAATCCGCTAAATCTGGTGACCCAGCATTGTCTGGCCAAGTTTATTAGTGTCCGGCAAAGGATATATTTTGTTCTGGGGTGACATTCAATTGCCAAAATAGAAATACCATAAATCAGTGGTTTCAGCTGTGGCTGGCCAAGTTAAATAGTTTACGATAAAGGATAGACTTGTTCTGGGGTTAAATTCAATTGCCAAAATAGCAATCCCCAAAATCTGGTGACTCAGCAATGGCTGGCCAAGTTTAATAATGTCCGGCAAAGGATAGATAATTTTATGGGGTAAAATTCAATTGTCAAAATAGCAATCCCCTAAATCTGGTGACCCAGCAATGGCTGGCCAAGTTTAATAGTGTCCGGCAAAGGATATTCTTTTTCTGGGATGAAATTCAATTGCCAAAATAGCAATCCCCTAAATCTGGTGTCCCAGCAGTGGCTGGCAAAGTTTAATAGTGTCTGGCAATGGATATATTTTGTTCTGGGGTGAAATTCAATTGCCAAAATAGCAATACCGTAAATCAGTGGTTTCACCTGTGGCTGGCCAAGTTTAATAGTGTCTGGCAATGGATATATTTTTTCTGGGGCGACATTCAATTGCCAAAATAGAAATACCATAAATCAGTGGTTTCAGCTGTGGCTGGCCAAGTTTAATAGTGTCCGGCAAAGGATAGATAATTTTCTGGGGTGGAATTCAATTGCCAAAATAGCAATCCGCTAAATCTGCTGACCCAGCAATGGCTGGCCAAGTTTAATAGAGTCCGGCAAAGGATATATTTTGTTCAGGGATGAAATTCAGTTGCCAAAATAGCAATCCCCTAAATCTGGTGTCCCAGCAGTGTCTGGCAAAGGATATATTTTGTTCAGGGGTAAAATTCAATTGCCAAAATAGTAATACCGTAAATCAGTGGTTTCAGCTGAGGCTGGCCAAGTTAAATAGTGTCCGACAAAGGATAGACTTGTTCTGGGGTGAAATTCAATTGCCAAAATAGCAATCCCCTAAATCTGGTGTCTCAACATTGTCTGGCCAAGTTTATTAGTGTCCGGCAAAGGATATATTTTTTTCTGGGGTGACATTCAATTGCCAAAATAGAAATTCCATAAATCAGTGGTTTCAGCTGTGGCTGGCCAAGTTTAATGGTGTCCGGCAAAGGATAGATCATTTTCTGGGGTGAAATTCAATTGCTAAAACAGCAATCCGCTAAATCTGCTGACCCAGCAATGGCTGGCCAAGTTAAATAGTGTCCGACAAAGGATAGACTTGTTCTGGGGTGAAATTCAATTGCCAAAATAGCAATCCCCAAAATCTGGTGACCCAGCAGTGGCTGGCCAAGTTTAATAGTGTCCGGCAAAGGATATATTTTGTTCTGGGATGAAATTCAATTGCCAAAATTGCAATCCCCTAAATCTGGTGACCCAGCATTGTCTGGCCAAGTTTATTAGTGCCCGGCAAAGGATATATTTTGTTCTGGGGTGACATTCAATTGCCAAAATAGAAATACCATAAATCAGTGGTTTCAGCTTTGGCTGGCCAAGTTAAATAGTGTCCGACAAAGGATAGACTTGTTCTGGGGTGAAATTCAATTGCCAAAATAGCAATCCCCTAAATCTGGTGTCACAGCATTGTCTGGCCAAGTTTATTAGTGTCCGGCAAAGGACATATTTTGTTCTGGGGTGACATTCAATTGCCAAAATAGAAATACCACAAATCAGTGGTTTCAGCTGTGGCTGGCCAAGTTAAATAGTTTACCATAAAGGATAGACTTTTCTGGTGAAATTCAATTGCCAAAATAGCAATCCCTAAATCTGGTGTCCAGCATTGTCTGGCCAAGTTTATTAGTGTCCGGCAAAGGACATATTTTGTTCTGGGGTGACATTCAATTGCCAAAATAGAAATACCACAAATCAGTGGTTTCAGCTGTGGCTGGCCAAGTTAAATAGTTTACCATAAAGGATAGACTTGTTCTGGGGTTAAATTCAATTGCCAAAATAGCAATCCCCAAAATCTGGTGACTCAGCAATGGCTGGCCAAGTTTAATAATGTCCGGCAAAGGATAGATAATTTTCTGGGTGAAATTCAATTGTCAAAATAGCAATCCCCTAAATCTGGTGACCCAGCAATGGCTGGCCAAGTTTAATAGTGTCAGGCAAAGGATATTCTTTTTTCTGGGATGAAATTCAATTGCCAAAATAGCAATCTCCTAAATCTGGTGTCCCAGCAGTGGCTGGCAAAGTTTAATAGTGTCTGGCAATGGATATATTTTGTTCTTGGGTGAAATTCAATTGCCAAAATAGCAATACCGTAAATCAGTGGTTTAACCTGTGGCTGGCCAAGTTTAATAGTGTCTGGCAATGGATATATTTTTTTCTGGGGTGACATTCAATTGCCAAAATAGAAATACCATAAATCAATGTTTTCAGCTGTGGCTGGCCAAGTTTAATAGTGTCGGGCAAAGGATAGATAATTTTCTGGGGTGAAATTCAATTGCCAAAATAGCAATCCGCTAAATCTGCTGACCCAGCAATGGCTGGCCAAGTTTAATAGAGTCCGGCAAAGGATATATTTTGTTCTGGGATGAAATTCAGTTGCCAAAATAGCAATCCCCTAAATCTGGTGTCCCAGCAGTGGCTAGCCAAGTTTAGTAGTGTCTGGCAAAGGATATATTTTGTTCTGGGGTGAAATTCAATTGACAAAATAGCAATACCATAAATCATTGGTTTCAGCTGTGGCTTGCCAAGTTAAATAGTGTCCGACAAAGGAAGACTTGTTCTGGGGTGAAATTCAATTGCCAAAATAGCAATCCCCAAAATCTGGTGACCCAGCAATGGCTGGCCAAGTTTAATAGTGTTCGGCAAAGGATATATTTTGTTCTGGGATTAAATTCAATTGCCAAAATAGCAATCCGCTAAATCTGGTGACCCAGCATTGTCTGGCCAAGTTTATTAGTGTCCGGCAAAGGATATATTTTGTTCTGGGGTGACATTCAATTGCCAAAATAGAAATACCATAAATCAGTGGTTTCAGCTGTGGCTGGCCAAGTTAAATAGTGTCCGACATAGGATAGACTTATTCTGCGGTGAAAATCTATTGCAAAAATAGCAATCCCCTAAATCTGGTGACCCAGTAATGGATGGCCAAGTTTAATAGTGTCCGGCAAAGGATATATTTTGTTCTGGGGTGAAATTCAATTGCCAAAATAGCAATCCCCTAAATCTGGTGTCCCAGCATTGTCTGGCCAAGTTTATTAGTGTCCGGCAAAGGATATATTTTGTTCTGGGGTGACATTCAATTGCCAAAATAGAAATACCATAAATCAGTGGTTTCAGCTGTGGCTGGACAAGTTTAATAGTGTCCGGCAAAGGATAGATATTTTTCTGGGGTGAAATTCAATTGCCAAAATAGCAATCCCCTAAATTTGGTGTCCCAGCAGTGGCTGGCCAAGTTTAGTAGTGTCTGGGAAAGGATATATTTTGTTCTGGGATTAAATTCAATTGCCAAAATAGCAATACCGTAAATCATTGGTTTCAGCTGTGGCTATCTAAGTTAAATAGTGTCCGACAAAGGATAGACTTGTTCTGGGGTGAAATTCAATTGCCAAAATAGCAATCCCCAAAATCTGGTGACCCAGCAATGGCTGGCCAAGTTTAATAGTGTTCGGCAAAGGATATATTTTGTTCTGGGATGAAATTCAGTTGCCAAAATAGCAATCCGCTAAATCTGGTGACCCAGCATTGTCTGGCCAAGTTTATTAGTGCCCGGCAAAGGATATATTTTGTTCTGGGTTGACATTCAATTGCCAAAATATAAATACCATAAATCAGTGGTTTCAGCTTTGGCTGGCCAAGTTAAATAGTGTCCGACAAAGGATAGACTTGTTCTGGGGTGAAATTCAATTGCCAAAATAGCAATCCCCAAAATCTGGTGACCCAGCAATGGCTGGCCAAGTTTAATAGTGTCTGGCAACGGATATATTTTGTTCTGGGGTGAAATTCAATTGCCAAAATAGCAATCCGCTAAATCTGGTGACCCAGCAATGGCTGGACAAGTTTAATAGTGTCCAGCAAAGGATATATTTTGTTCTGGGATGAAATTCAGTTGCCAAAATAGCAATCATCTAAATCTGGTGTCCCAGCAGTGGCTGGCCAAGTTTAGTAGTGTCTGGCAAAGGATATATTTTGTTCTGGGGTGAAATTCAATTGCCAAAATAGCAATACCGTAAATCAGTGGTTTCAGATGTGGCTGGCCAAGTTAAATAGTGTCCGACAAAGGATAGACTTATTCTGGGGTGAAAATCTATTGCCAAAATAGCAATCCCCTAAATCTGGTGACCCAGTAATGGCTGGTCAAGTTTAATGGTGTCCGGCAAAGGATATATTTTGTTCTGGGATGAAATTCAGTTGCCAAAATAGCAATCCCCTAAATCTGGTGTCCCAGCAGTGGCTGGCCAAGCTTAGTAGTGTCTGGCAAAGGATATATTTTGTTCTGGGGTTAAATTCAATTGCCAAAATAGCAATACCGTAAATCATTGGTTTCAGCTGTGGCTGGCCAAGTTAAATAGTGTCCGACAAAGGATAGACTTGTTCTCGGGTGAAATTCAATTGCCAAAATAGCAATCCCCAAAATCTGGTGACCCAGCAATGGCTGGCCAAGTTTATAGTGTCCGGCAAAGGATATATTTTGTTCTGGGATGAAATTCAGTTGCCAAAATAGCAATCCGCTAAATCTGGTGACCCAGCATTGTCTGGCCAAGTTTATTAGTGCCCGGCAAAGGATATATTTTGTTCTGGGTTGACATTCAATTGCCAAAATATAAATACCATAAATCAGTGGTTTCAGCTTTGGCTGGCCAAGTTAAATACTGTCCGACAAAGGATAGACTTGTTCTGGGGTGAAATTCAATTTCCAAAATAGCAATCCCCTAAATCTGGTGTCACAGCATTGTCTGGCCAAGTTTATTAGTGTCCGGCAAAGGATATATTTTGTTCTGGGGTGACATTCAATTGCAAAAATAGAAAGACCATAAATCAGTGGTTTCAGCTGTGGCTGGCCAAGTTAAATAGTTTACGATAAAGGATAGACTTGTTCTGGGGTGAAATTCAATTGCCAAAATAGCAATCCCCAAAATCTGGTGACCAGCAATGGCTGGCCAAGTTTAATAATGTCCGGCAAAGGATAGATAATTTTATGGGGTAAAATTCAATTGTCAAAATAGCAATCCCCTAAATCTGGTGACCCAGCAATGGCTGGCCAAGTTTAATAGTGTCCGGCAAAGGATATTCTTTTTTCTGGGATGAAATTCAATTGCCAAAATAGCAATCCCCTAAATCTGGTGTCCGAGCAGTGGCTGGCAAAGTTTAATAGTGTCTGGCAATGGATATATTTTGTTCTGGGGTGAAATTCAATTGCCAAAATAGCAATACCGTAAATCTGTGGTTTCACCTGTGGCTGGCCAAGTTTAATAGTGTCTGGCAATGGATATATTTTTTTCTGGGGCGACATTCAATTGCCAAAATAGAAATACCATAAATCAGTGGTTTCAGCTGTGGCTGGCCAAGTTTAATAGTGTCCGGCAAAGGATAGATAATTTTCTGGGGTGGAATTCAATTGCCAAAATAGCAATCCGCTAAATCTGCTGACCCAGCAATGGCTGGCCAAGTTTAATAGAGTCCGGCAAAGGATATATTTTGTTCAGGGATGAAATTCAGTTGCCAAAATAGCAATCCCCTAAATCTGGTGTCCCAGCAGTGTCTGGCAAAGGATATATTTTGTTCAGGGGTAAAATTCAATTGCCAAAATAGCAATACCGTAAATCAGTGGTTTAACCTGTGGCTGGCCAAGTTAAATAGTGTCCGACAAAGGATAGACTTGTTCTGGGGTGAAATTCAATTGCCAAAATAGCAATCCCCTAAATCTGGTGTCTCAACATTGTCTGGCCAAGTTTATTAGTGTCCGGCAAAGGATATATTTTTTCTGGGGTGACATTCAATTGCCAAAATAGAAATTCCATAAATCAGTGGTTTCAGCTGTGGCTGGCCAAGTTTAATGGTGTCCGGCAAAGGATAGATCATTTTCTGGGGTGAAATTCAATTGCTAAAACAGCAATCCGCTAAATCTGCTGACCCAGCAATGGCTGGCCAAGTTAAATAGTGTCCGACAAAGGATAGACTTGTTCTGGGGTGAAATTCAATTGCCAAAATAGCAATCCCCAAAATCTGGTGACCCAGCAGTGGCTGGCCAAGTTTAATAGTGTCCGGCAAAGGATATATTTTGTTCTGGGATGAAATTCAATTGCCAAAATTGCAATCCCCTAAATCTGGTGACCCAGCATTGTCTGGCCAAGTTTATTAGTGCCCGGCAAAGGATATATTTTGTTCTGGGGTGACATTCAATTGCCAAAATAGAAATACCATAAATCAGTGGTTTCAGCTTTGGCTGGCCAAGTTAAATAGTGTCCGACAAAGGATAGACTTGTTCTGGGGTGAAATTCAATTGCCAAAATAGCAATCCCCTAAATCTGGTGTCACAGCATTGTCTGGCCAAGTTTATTAGTGTCCGGCAAAGGACATATTTTGTTCTGGGGTGACATTCAATTGCCAAAATAGAAATACCACAAATCAGTGGTTTCAGCTGTGGCTGGCCAAGTTAAATAGTTTACCATAAAGGATAGACTTGTTCTGGGGTTAAATTCAAGACTTGTTCTGGGGTTAAATTCAATTGCCAAAATAGCAATCCCCAAAATCTGGTGACTCAGCAATGGCTGGCCAAGTTTAATAATGTCCGGCAAAGGATAGATAATTTTCTGGGTGAAATTCAATTGTCAAAATAGCAATCCCCTAAATCTGGTGACCCAGCAATGGCTGGCCAAGTTTAATAGTGTCAGGCAAAGGATATTCTTTTTTCTGGGATGAAATTCAATTGCCAAAATAGCAATCTCCTAAATCTGGTGTCCCAGCAGTGGCTGGCAAAGTTTAATAGTGTCTGGCAATGGATATATTTTGTTCTTGGGTGAAATTCAATTGCCAAAATAGCAATACCGTAAATCAGTGGTTTAACCTGTGGCTGGCCAAGTTTAATAGTGTCTGGCAATGGATATATTTTTTCTGGGGTGACATTCAATTGCCAAAATAGAAAT